>CAMZMU010000058.1:16913013-17107254 GCA_947311845.1 Poa pratensis
AGAATTTGATTTGCATATCGTAGATAGAAAAGGTGCTGAAAATCCTGTTGCTGATAATTTGTCTAGATTGGAAAGCATTCCTTATGATCCTATTCCTGTTAATGATAGCTTTCCAAATGAACAATTGGCTGCAATAAGTGTAAGTTCGCGAGATAGTCCTTGGTATGCTGATTATGCTAACTTTATTGTTTCCAAGTACTTGCCTCCAACCTTTTCAGCTCAGCAAAGAAGGAAATTCTTTTATGACTTGCGGCATTACTTTTGGGATGACCCACACTTATATAAAGAAGGAGTCGATGGTATTATGCGAAGATGTGTTCCTGAATATGAACAACAGGAAATACTGAGGAAATGCCATGGAAGTGCTTATGGAGGGCATCACGCTGGAGATAGAACTGCGCAGAAAGTTCTACAATCAGGTTTTTATTGGCCTACCCTCTTTAAGGATGCAAGAAAGTTTATTTTATCTTGTGATGAATGTCAAAGGGTTGGTAATATCTCTAGACGCAATGAAATGCCTATGAGTTATTCTCTTGTTATTGAACCATTTGATTGTTGGGGATTCGACTTCATGGGTCCTTTTCCTTCTTCACAAGGTAATACTCATATACTTGTTGCTGTTGATTATGTCACTAAATGGGTAGAAGCTATACCTACTAAAAGTGCTGATGGTGAGACCTCTTTAAAAATGCTTCAAGATGTCATTTTTCCTAGGTTTGGTGTACCTAGATATCTTATGACTGATGGAGGTTCTCATTTTATCCATGGTGGTTTTAGAAAGACTCTTGCTAAATATGGTGTTAATCATAGAATTGCTTCAGCCTATCATCCTCAAACTAGTGGACAAGTAGAATTGTCAAATAGGGAGATTAAATCTATCTTGCAAAAGACTGTTAATAAATCTAGAAAAAATTGGGCTAGTAAGTTAAATGATGCTTTATGGGCTTATAGAACTGCTTATAAGAACCCCATGGGCATGTCTCCTTATAAAATGGTTTATGGTAAAGCTTGTCACTTGCCTTTAGAATTAGAACACAAAGCTTATTGGGCAGTGAGAGAACTTAATAGAGATTTTAAACTTGCCGGTGAGAAAAGGTTGTTGCATTTAAGTTCTTTAGATGAATGGAGAAGTGAGGCTTATGAAAATGCTAGACTCTTTAAAGAAAAAGTTAAGAGATGGCATGATAGGAGAATTCTTAAAAGAGAATTTAATGTTGGTGAGAAAGTTCTATTGTATAGGTCTCGTCTCAGATTTTTTGCAGGAAAGTTACTCTCAAAATGGGAAGGACCATTTGTTATTGTGGAGGTGTATCGTTCAGGTGCAATAAAAATTGCTTCATTGAAAGATAACTCTACACAAGTGGTAAATGGTCAAAGACTCAAGCATTATATTTCTGGAGATTCTATTAATGAAGAGGTTGATACAATTAAAGTGGTGACTCCGGAAACTTTCATTGAAGAACATTTTTCTGGGACTGCAGAATTCGATTCGAATAGGTAACAGTTTCGGTAAGAAAAGTTTCGCGAATAACTTTCTAGAAGATATTTTCGTCGTTTTTATTAAATATGGAAAAATAAGAGACCGAACCGGATGGGAGACGGCACCCGTGGTGCCCAAACCATAGGTCGGCGCGGTGGGCCCCCCAGCCGCGCCGCCTGGTGGTTTGAGCACCCCGGAGCTCGTCTCCGATCAGGTTTCCTCCTGTACCTTCCTTATGTTGTAAAACTTTTTGCTATATAACTCACCCGAACCCCCGAGGTTCGTATCTCGCCTTTTCATCGTGTTTCGTTTCGAGCTGTTTCTGTCCAGATATTGTTTTCAGATCTAGAGCTGCCATGTCTTCATCGAAGCCTCCAAAGGACAGTTTCTTTGTGAACGTCGTCACCCCATACATGGATGAGCTGAAGATGCATCCCAAGGAGTCGCAGATGGTTGATGGAAAGCTGCAGACGGAAGACGTGCGAGGACCCAAAGGAGAAGGGAGCCTGGAAGCCAGGATGGAGAAGCTGGAGCAAGAGGTCTTCACATACAAAAAGCTGGCGGAACGTGAAGTGGGAGTCTTCCACTCAATGGTGTCCGCGCTGGTCGCTGAACATAAGAAGGAGACTGCAAACTCTGGGAAGACATATTTCACCTCATCAACACCACCAACAAACTGCAGGCGCAACTCTATGATGTCCAGAATCAAAACTGTGAGTATGAAACTCGGTTTAAAAACATAAGCGCTGCTGCTAGTTTCAGGATAATCGAAACCAAGTCGTCCTTTGTTGATGGGAAACCCCTTCCCTGGAAGTCTGATGATGAGGACAATTCACCACCACCCGAAGGAGTAATTCATCAAGTATTGGCATCCCCTTGGTTTGTTCCAAGCTTGGGGGAGTGCCGCGGTATCACATCATTATCTTTACCTTTTACTTTTCCATAAAGTCATATCGTGAGTAGGGAAGTTATCTTATATGATGGTTTGCAATGTGGAAGTATCTCTCTTTTAGTTGGTTATCTATGTATCCCTTGGTGTGAGTTGCCGTTATGAAATATTAATGAGAAGTTTTATCATTTACTTTCTGCATACTTTATTTTAGCTTGCAATTCTCTTTCATATTGATAACCTTGTTGTTAGTATAGGGATCACTTTTTAGAGCACCAAGTTAATCTTTTTGGTTTTGGCAAACTTAGCATTGGTCAGTAGTAGACAATACTTTGAGACTTAAGTAGAGAGAGGGAGTGCATGCAAATATATTATTCCATGATCTTTCTTTCTTTGTAGCTCATAAGCTTAGTATTCTTAAGTTAAACTATTTGTGCTTCTAAGGAAGATTGCATGATTATTCTTATCACTTGTATAATTGTTTGTATCCCTCAACTCTTATGCTTGCTACATAACCTTGCTAGCCAAAGACCTGTATCGAGAGGGAATGCTTCTCATACATCCAAACCTTGAGCCAAACCATTGCCATTCGAGTCCACCATAACTTCCTACTATATGGTATTTTGCGCCATTCCAAGTAAATACTTCATGTGCTACCTTTAAATTATTCAAAACTTATTACTCCTAGTTTTGTGTCACTGTTTATTAGCTCATGAGGGTTCTGTAGAGTTTCTCTAGCACTTTTGTCAAACAGACTTTCACCAATGGACTAGTGGCATATACACCGCTTATCCAACAATTTGCAAAAAGAGCTGGCAAATGGGGTGCCCAGTCCCAATTAACTACAACTTTCATTAATAATTCTCTTCACATGTTTTGCCCTGATTTATCAGTAAGCAACTTAATTTGCAAATAGACACTCCTCCATGGTATGTGAATGTTGGAAGGCACCCGAGGATTCGGTTAGCCATGGCTTGTGTAAGCAAAAGGTTGGGAGGAGTGTCAACTATGAAACTAAAATACATGTGTAAACAAAAGAGAAGAGGGATGATCTACCTTGCTGGTAGAGATAACGTCCTTCATGGGAGCCGCTCTTGAAAGTCTGGTTGACAAGGGGTTAGTGTTCACTTTACTACGATTCGTTGACAACGACATACATAGCTCAAACAACTATTTTCATACTCTCTATATGCTTTGCAAAACTTAAAAGCTCTAGCACATGATTTAATCCCTGCTTCCCTCTGCGAAGGGCCTATCTTTTACATTATTGTTGAGTCAGTAAACCCATTCCTCTCTATCTCAAGCAAGCATTTGAGTTGTTGAGATCCAATTAGTTATATGTGTTGATACTTCTAATCATATCTCTCATTTCCTTGTTTCGCACAATAGCTTTTATCCGAATGAATATAACTTTGAAAGTTATCAATGACTGTAAGGAGACTGTTATGATTAAGGCATGTAAGTTCTGCTATATAAGCTCTGATATAAAGACTCTTCTCGAAAGATAAGTATGATCTGTTAATTGTTCTCTGACCAAGAGTTTAAGTTTGCCTTCACCAATCATGGTTCTCTTTATGCACTTCATCGTGGTTCCCTTTACTTATTTCAAGTTAGATTATATGAAGGGAAGTTGCTGTCTAGAATGACTTGTGTATCAATGAATGTGATGCTTCTTGTCCGTATTTTATTTATCGACACTTTGCTCCATAAACTTGTGGTCATGTTTACTGAGCTCAGTTTTCGCTTGGGGACAAGCGAGGTCTAAGCTTGGGGGGGTTGATACGTCCATTTTGCATCACTATTTTATATCATAATTTACTGCTATTCATCGATATATTTCATATTTAGAAGTGTTACTTATGTTATTTTACCTATTTTGCATGTTTGATGAATAATGGAGAATTGGACACCGGAGTCAGGATTCTGCTGGAAAAAGCCCGTCGAGATGCACTATTTCTGAAGATCAATAAATCGAAGGAGACATATGGAAGTCCTATTTTACCAGATGACGGAGGAGGCCAAAAGGGGAGGCTGAGAAGGGCCAAGGTGGGCCCTCCTCACCAGCTGGCGCGGGGGCCCACCAGTCGCGCCGCCAGGTGGTTTGGGGGCCCTGGCCCACCTCAGCCGTTCCCCCTTCGCGTACTTGACCCCCTCGGAACCCTAACACACAGAGGAGGGCCATCGAAATATTCCGCCGCCTCCACGAGGCGGAAAACACCAGAGAGCGAAAAGCTCCCCTGCAGGAAGAAATCTGGGGGGAAATTCCCTCCCGGAGGGGGAAATCGTCGCCATCATCACCGTCATCGAGCTGGACTTCATCGGGATCATCATCATCTCCACCGCCAACACCATCATCACCGCCGCTGCACCCCGTCTCCGCTGTAACATCTAGGGCTGAATCTTGTCTATTTCATAGGGGAAACTCTCCCGGTGTTGATTACTCTTGTTATTGATGCTATTGGGTGAAACCATTGGATTAAGGTTTATGTTCAGATTGTTATTCATCATCATATCACCTCTGATCATGTTCCGTATGATGTCTTGTGAGTAGTTCGTTTAGTTCTTGAGGACATGGGAGAAGTCTTGATGTTAGTAGTGAACTATGTTGAGTAATATTTAATGGTTTGATGCTTAAGTTGTGGTGTTATTCTTCTAGTGGTGTCATGTGAACGTCGACTACATGATACTTCACCTTTATGGGCCTAGGGGAATGCATTGTGTATTCGTTTGCCAATTGTGGGGTTGCCGGAGTGACAGAAACCTGAACACCCGTTGGTATATCGATGCATGAGGGATAGCAGGATCTCAAAGTTTAAGGTTGTGGTTAGTTTATCTTAATTACTTTCTTGTATTTGCGGATGCTTGCAAGGAGTATAATCACAAGTATGTATTAGTCCTAGGAAGGGCGGTGCATTAGCATAGGTTCACCCACACAACACTTATCGAAACAATGAAGATTAATCAACTATATGAAGCGAAAGCACTTGACAATATTCCCGTGTGTCCTCAAGAACGTTTGGTCATTATAAGTACGACAACCGGCTTGTCCTTTGCTGTAGAAAGGATTGGGCCACTGGCTGCAACTATTATTACTGCATTTTATTTACTTGTACTTTATTTATCTGTCATATCAAAAACTCCTAAAAACTTGTCTGTGAGCATTTACAGTGAATCCTTCATCAAAACCGCTTGTCAACACCTTCTGCTCCTCGTTGGGTTCGACACTCTTATTTATCGAAAGTATTACGATACACCCCCTATACTTGTGGGTCATCAGACAGCTAGAGTTGTTTCGTCTCAATTTTGGTGAGATAATTTTATTACCTAAGGTTAATGAGGCAGAAAGGATTCAACAATTCAGACCTATATGCCTTCTTAATGTTAGTTTTAAAATACTTACCAAAGTTGCTACGATGCGACTGAACAGTGTGGCTGATCACATGGTTCGTCCGTCTCAGACAGCTTTTATGCAAGGTCGCAACATCCTTGATGGGGTGGCGATCTTACATGAAACAGTGCACGAACTACATAGGAAAAAAGCTAAACGGGGTAATTCTTAAAATTGATTTTGAGAAAGCTTATGATAAAGTCAATTGGTCTTTTCTTCAGCAGACCCTCAGAATGAAAGGTTTTTTTACTGAGTGGAGACCGTTAGTAGATAGCTTTGTTTTCGGAGGAAGTGTAGCCATTAAAGTCAATGATGACACTGGCAAATACTTTCAAATGAAAAAAGGCCTTAGACAAGGTGACCCGCTATCGCCAATACTATTTAATATAGTGGCTGATATGTTGGCTATCTTGATTGAACGCGCTAAATCTGAGGGCCAAATTGAAGGAGTGATTTCACATCTATTCGATGGTGGTCTATCGATTCTTCAATATGTCGATAACACAATTCTGTTTATGGAACATGATATCGAAAAAGCTCGCAACCTAAAGCTGATTTTGTCAGCCTTCGAGTAACTTTCGGGTCTTAAGATAAATTTCCATAAAAGTGAATTGTTTTGCTTTGGCGAGGCTCAAGAAAACGCCGCCTTGTATGCTGAACTTTTCGGCTGTGAGCAAGGACAATTTCCTATCAACTATTTGGGTATTCCGGTTCATTATCGGAGACTTACAAATGCTGAGTGGAAAAAGGTGGAGGAAAGATTTCAATTACGTTTAAATAGCTGGAAAGGCAAACTCTTATCCCTGGGTGGAAGACTAGTTCTCATAAACTCGGTACTAACGAACATGGTACTGTATATGATTTCATTCTTCCAATTACCCAAAGAAGTCTTAAAAAGATTGGATTACTTCCGGTCTAGATTCTTTTGGCAAGGAGATTGTGAGAGAAAAAATATCGGCTGACTAAGTGGAGTGTGGTTTGCTACCCTAAAGACCAAGGAGGGCTCGGAGTTCATGACCTTGAGGTCAAGAACAGAGCTTTACTGGGTAAATAGCTCTTCAAACTTCTTTCTGAAGATGGAGTTTGGCAAACCCTACTTAGGAGAAAGTATGTGGGAACTCAAGCAGTATCTCAGGTTCTTTGGAAACCTGGCGATTCACACTTCTGGGCAGGCCTTATGGCTACGAAGAAGTTCTTTTTCCCACAAGGATCTTTCTCAATTAGGGATGGATCGGAAATTCGATTCTGGGAGGATAAATGGCTAGGCCATTCCACTCTCCGAGAACAATATCCGGCTCTGTATACTATTGTGCGAAACAAGAGCGACACGATCGCTAAGATGTTGGGTACTTACCCACCAAATGTTTCGTTCAGAAGAAGTTTACTTTGAACAAGACAAGCATCTTGGAATGCCTTGCTCATTCGTTTGGAAACCATCCAATTGTCGGAAGGTTTAGATAAATTTCAATGGAATCTTACGAAGAATGGTAAATTCTCGGTTGATTCTATGTATAGAGCATTAATCTTACCCGAAGTACCAGTCGATATTAAGGATAATAACAAAATTTGGAAGATGAAGATCCCGCTAAAAACTAAGGTGTTCGCGTGGTATCTTCGTCGAGGTGTAATTCTTACAAAAGATAACCTTGCCAAACGCAATTGGCACGGAAGTAAAAAGTGCGTCTTCTGTCAACATGACGAGACTATTACACACTTATTCTTCCAGTGTGAGTTCGCCAGGTCTATATGGTCAGCCATCCAGATAGGTTCTACCTTACATCCCCCGCGTACCGTTGCAAACATTTTTGGCAACTAGTTAAACGGTGTGGATCCTAGGTTTAAACTTTTCAGTAGGGTGGAAGCGATTGCCGTTATTTGGTTGCTATGGCTATGTAGAAATGACAAGGTTTTTAACGATAAAAATGATTCTATTATGCAGGTTATCTATCGGTGTACAACAACGCTACGAGCATGGTCGGCCCTGCAGCGTGTGGAGCACCGGGACTTGTTTTTGGAGGTGGCGTTAGGCTGTGGCCAGAGAGTTATTCTCCCGACATGGATGACAACATAGTCTCTGGATAGACCTACCACCACCTTAGACGGCTTTACAATTTCTCATAATGATTTGTAATTCGCCTTTTTTATTTTCCGTATTGGGTACTCGTGAACTTGTGGCTGTGTGCATCATATCTATGCAGAGGCCGGGTGTAATGCGTGTCATGCGCATGTCAGTGCCATTGGTTACCCGATCTTCGTATTTTTTTTTTGCGAGTGAAAATACACCGTCCATGCATCTTACAGATAAGCCCAGAAAAAAAGAGAAATTACAGTCAGGTCCTTCTGAGCTCCGGTACCTTCTTCGCCGCGCAGCACGCTCCGCCGGCGAAACCCGCCACCAACTCCTCCGCAAAACCTTGGACTGGGAGGATCCCTCGAGCAGCTGGGAAGTCGACGGTCCTCGGCGCCCTGAGAGCACCTCCGCCCCGCGCCGCGACCGACACCAACATGGACGACGCCATCTTCACGAAGATCAACAGATCCCGTCGCCGCTGCTACACGGCCACCGGGAGAGGGAAAGCGAGGTCGGCAGCTCCGCCGAGCCGGGACCACGCTGGAGGCAGCAGGTCTGCGCCAAGACGCCACGGGAGCATCCGCCGCAGAGGAGAGGACCGCCACCTGCAAAAGCCAATCCGTCGACGCCTCCAGCTCCAAAGCGCCTCCGGCTGGCATCCTACGTTGCCCTACACTATGTACACGGCGTGATCCGCCGATTCCCCGACCTCCCGCCGCCGGAGCGGCCGCCGGAGGCGAGGAATCGGACGGATCGACGCCGGCGAGGTGGTCAACGCGGGGTTGCACAAATCGCCTCTCTGGGACTGTAGCAGGGAGAGGGGAACGGTCCAATTTGTCTTGTTGCATCTACGTACATGGACTGAGTTCTATGTAAATCCGAAACCGGCCTAAGCGTCTCGTAGCTGTTTGTCCGTTCCACCCTAGTAACGGAGGATCTCCAATTTCCAAACAACATTCGGAGGATATTATTTCGCCGAAAACGATATTCCCTGCCGAATACTGGTGTCGTTTGGCTGTAGTCTTACTCAGTTGTGATAGGCCGCGCCATGATCTTTTCAGAAGTAATCTTAGCTGTGTGGTAGGCCAGTGATGATCTTTTCAAATGCATTGTTGATTTTGGTCGTTCATTTAAATATCTTGATTTGTTCATCCAGTGACGCGAGTTGTGTGCAGCGAAACGGCGGCTAGCACACCAAATACCACGGTTTGTGTTTGACAATCGGGAAACAACGGAACGAGTAGTACATAAATATACGGTGTATTTTACTTAAGCTCCACGAAGATTGAAACTGTATCTCTTTGAATTTGTTAACCTTGGAGGAAGACAGAAAAAGCAAGATTCGAAGTAATCCTGGGCGTTAGCCGATCTGTTCTCTCTATCGCGTTGATATGAACATTGCTACTGTTATGCACTCCGCTAAAAAATGAAGGGAGAGGGGTTCAGGGAATCCGGGGTTGCTGACGAAGCTCCACTACCCGAGGAACTGAAGTTGGCCTCCAAAGTCAGAGGTTAGGATCTCCCCCAACCTTACAGCGACAGCAATGTAGTACCAGACCAGTTGGCCAACAAAACCCCGCATTGGCCTCGTAGAACCGCGACGCCACAGCCCTGCCGGCCTTCCACTGACACCGTAAGATCAGCAGCCAAATCTTTATTCGTCTACCCTCTCACCGTTCCCAATCGTTTCGGACGACACGCCGCGCCCGGAGCAAGTCGAACGCCGCTCCCCGGCTGGGCTATATAAACACGGCCCGCCGCTGAGGCTGTACCAGCAGCACCGGCACGTACAGCATTACACACCGAGTCCCAACACAGCTGTAGCAGCAAGGCAGCTAGTGAGATGGAGCGACAGCCAAAGCCGGCGGCGATGGAGGTGCAGGCGGCGCCCAAGGGCAAGTTCAGGATCCCGGTGGACTCCGACAACCAGGCCACGGAGTTCTGGCTTTTCTCCTTCGTGAGGCCTCACATGAGCGCTTTCCACCTCTCGTGGTTCTCCTTCTTCTGCTGCTTCGTCTCCACCTTCGCGGCGCCACCGCTGCTGCCGCTCATCCGGGACACGCTCGGCCTCACGGCCAAGGACATCGGCAACGCCGGGATCGCGTCCGTGTCAGGCGCCGTGTTCGCGCGTCTCGCAATGGGCACGGCCTGCGACCTGGTCGGTCCCCGCCTGTCGTCCGCGGCGATCATACTGCTCACCACCCCGGCGGTGTACTGCTCCGCCATCATCACCGGGCCGACATCGTTCCTTCTCGTGCGCTTTTTCACTGGCTTCTCGCTCGCCTCCTTCGTGTCCACGCAGTTTTGGATGAGCTCTATGTTCTCGCCGCCCAAGGTGGGGCTGGCTAACGGCGTCGCCGGCGGCTGGGGAAACCTCGGCGGGGGCGCCGTGCAGCTACTCATGCCGCTGGTGTATGAGGCCGTCCTCAAGATCGGGAGCACGCCGTTCGTTGCGTGGCGCATCTCCTTCTTCATCCCGGGCGTGATGCAGACATTCTCGGCCATCGCTGTGCTGGCGTTCGGGCAGGACATGCCCGACGGCAACTACAAAAATCTGCACAAGTCCGGGGAGATGCACAAGGACAGCTTCGCCAACGTGCTGCGCCACGCGGTCACCAACTACCGCGCATGGATCCTGGCGCTCACCTACGGCTACTGCTTCGGCGTCGAGCTCGCCGTCGACAACATCATCGCGCAGTACTTCTACGACCGCTTCGACGTCAACCTCCATACCGCCGGGCTTATCGCCGCCAGCTTCGGGATGGCCAACTTCTTCACCCGTCCCGGTGGAGGGCTCATGTCCGACTGGCTTTCCGACCGGTTCGGCATGCGCGGCAGGCTATGGGGGCTGTGGATCGTGCAGACCATCGGCGGAGTCCTGTGCGTGGTGCTCGGCGTCGTCGACTACTCCTACGGCGCGTCGGTGCTCGTCATGATACTATTCTCCTTCTTCTGTCAGGCGGCTTGCGGGCTCACCTTCGGCATCGTGCCGTTCGTGTCGCGGAGGTCCCTGGGGCTCATCTCCGGCATGACCGGCGGCGGCGGCAACGTGGGCGCCGTGCTGACGCAGGTCATATTCTTCCGCGGTGCCCACTACAAGACGGAGACGGGGATCATGTACATGGGGATCATGATCATCGCGTGCACGCTGCCCCTCGCGTTCATCTACTTCCCGATGTGGGGTGGCATGTTCATGGGGCCGCGGCCGGGGGCAACGGCGGAGGATTACTTCAACGGGGAGTGGACCGAGCAGGAGAGGGAGAAAGGGTACAACGCCTCAGCAGCGCGTTTCGGGGAGAACAGCCACCGCGAGGCCGGGCGGAGTTCCGGCAGCCAGTCAAGGCACACCGTCCCCGTCGAGGGGTCGCCGGCTGTGGTGTGAAGAAGATGCCTACAGTACGTACGTGCGTTCGTTTAATTTTCTGCAGGAGCTAATATTATGCTTTACATTTGGTGTGTTCTTTTGCCTTGATATCTTGTTATTTATGTATGTTTGAGTTTGAAAGATACAAATGTTGTTTTGGGAGACGAGGAAATACTATCTTGCTGTGTATGTATGGCCGAGAAATACAAATCTGTTTTGTGAGACGTGAAATAGTACTATTGATTGACATGCCATATTGCTTTTGTCGCTGATGGAAAAACTATCAGAACCAGCTTCTGCTTGTACGTACGGCAGTCAGTCACCATTCATGTTCATTACAACATAACACAAACATCTGAATCTGAACCAGATCTTATCTTCTTTGATGTTGATGAAGAAAATGCAAAATCTTAAATTTGGTGCACTATAATAAACAAACGCAGAAATGACTTCAACCTGATCTCACCATGAAGAGAAGATTCTTTAAATGCCATCGAACGATTGTCTAATTCGAGAATGCCATTGAATTTGTCGTTATTCCAAAATGTGATCAAATAAGTGGTCTCGTTCCAAAAATGTCACATATGTCAGCTCACCTTAACTCATAGAAAAAACTTGTCAGGTTTATAGTCAAGTACCTGAATTTCCCTAAGGCCATTTCAGAACAAAAACAGAGAGAAAAACTCTGCCCAACCAAGCCTCGATTCAACCATGCCTTCCTCCCCAGCATGTAGCGCCGTGCCACCCTAGCGACCCCTCCATTGTCTCGGCACTACCGCCGCTTCCTTCCTTCTCACTCCTCACTCGGCAATGCGCGACACTGATGGTTCTTGCGCCGGTGCCCATGGTCCTGCTTGTGGACGACTCCGGTCGCGCTTGATTTGTTGGCGAAAATGATTCGTGGCTTGTAGTTATTTGCTTGTTATATGTGTGCATGTATGGATGCGTGGCTGCTAGCTACTCCGTCCGTTTCAGAAAATAAGTTATTTTAGCTTTTTTCTGATTCACATGTACTCCGTATGTACGTAGACGTGTCCATTTCATTCCTTTCCGTCCATATTTGCAATATCCAATCGCTGCACGTAGGATGATGGGCTGAAGCATATGGACAGGCCCAATTACTACTGTGCATCTGGGGCGGGCCGACACAATGGATAAGGTCTCGGATTCTGGCCTGCCTTCCATAAATTGTAGTCCAGCCGTAGAGACGATGCCCAACTAAAAAAAAAGAGAAAAGAAAATCCCTAAAAAAAATAAAAATAAAACTATGAGACTAGTCACAATGGAAGTAACATGAGGAGTAACATCAGTGCCACGTAGGCAAAAAATCTGATGTGGCAGGTAATTAAAAGGAGAGAGATGGTTGTGGTAACTAGCTATGTTACCGTAACATCACACATTTCAAGTCAAGATGAGTGTATAACCTATTAAATATGACACTACACACATGTTACTCCCCACTATGGAGGTAGTAACTTAGACTAGTAACATGCATATGTTACTAGTCTAAGTTACTCCCCATTGTGAGTAGCCTGACAGTCGGTATCCTGACATGGCAGCCCACCATACAGCATGTTACTAGTCTAAGTTACTCTCCATTGTGAGTAGCCTGACAGTCGGTATCCTGACATGGCAGCCCACCATACAGTCGAACGCATGTCTATTCGACCAGACTATGACAGCCGGGTCCCAACGCTTGTCAGTGTTCTCGTCCCGTAGTCGGTCTGGCCACCACCACACCACCAACCGTGCCGGGACAAGCGGCCGCGCCGTCCGTCCACCCCCACCCCGCGCCTTGCTGCTGCGAGATAGCGCAACGGAAGGCAGACGCCCATGGCCGCCGTGGCAGGCCCCGCCGTCCTCCGGCTCCGCCCCAGGGCCGCTTCCCCGTCCGCGCCGGCCTTCTCCGCCTCTCGTCGCTGCCGCATCAGCTCCGTAGCTTGCTCCTATCCCAAGGCAATCCCCTCCTCCTCCTCCTCTTCCTCAAACGCCTACAATTTTTTCTGTGTTCGTCAACTCTTTTGTGTATGGTTGTTTGCTTGGTCGCTGATTAGGTAGGGTTATAGTTAGCTGCTGGTGGAAGTCCCCATTTGCATACTTCTTAAAGGAAAAGATTTTAGTCCCTCTATTCGATGTGATGTCAACAGTCAACGTACCAATTAGCATTGACAAACTCATTAATGGTAGACTTCTTGTATCAGATACAACGCCTAAAGTTGTTCAGTATGAACACAATTACATACGTGTGTACTTAGTTTATGCTCCATATACTTATGCGATTCTTGATGCTATGAACTTGAAAACGTAATGACAAGGATTATCTCTCAGCTTGCAAGGTCATTTGCTGTTCAGAGGGTAAATGGAAGTAGGATGCACTACTTGGATACTCCAAAAGGTAAAAATAAAATCCTTGGTCCATGTACTTTCTCAAAAGCTCTTCATTGAGTCCGCAAAGCCCTTCAGGCTGATTTACCATGTTAACAGGACAAGTTCTTACAAGCTCCAGCAACCATGATGGACGGTTTCATATCAAACGACTTATTTCCTTCGCTGCTACAGACAAACAGGAGGCAATTGCTTCACCTTCCTCAGTCACGACGGTGGTAGAAGATACCGAGAGTAGTAGTACTGCAGATTCCTCTGCATCTAGCTGCTCCTATTCTAATGAGAGGGGTGTTGGAAAATCGGGATTCATCTCATTTCATGGCGGCAGCTCTCAAGCGATAACTGTCGAGAGTGTGCCTCATCCTGGCAAGGAAGCATCTAGATTAGTATGGTTTGTTGGTCCAACTATCCTTGTGGCCTTCTTGGTTCTACCGTCGTTGTACCTGCGCAAAGTACTCTCAGCCGTGTTTGAGGATTCCCTGTTGACAGGTATCCTTTCTGTTATAATTCAAGAATGCGTTCTTTCCCTCCTGGATTTTGTTTCCGCAATGCCGATAGTGTCTTTTATCTTATTCTCGTAGTAAGTTTTGCAGAACTATGTTGGTTACCACTTAAATATATTATATATGTGCCTGTTGCTGGCATTTATTCCACTGAAGGCAGATTAGTAGTCTTGAAAAATGTACATCTGATCTGATCATTCCCATACACCTCATAACAGTTTTATTTCGCTTAAATGAACACTGATATACATCATTCATTCATGGGATATTCACTCCTCTACCCCATAGAGAATACATATACTATTCCACATCTAGATGAAGTCTAGGCAACATTAGTAGTCTTGAAAAATGTACATCTGATCTGATCATTCCCATACACCTCATAACAGTTTTTATTTCGCTTAAATTAACACTGATATACATCATCCATTCATGGGATATCCACTCCTCTACCCCAAAGAGAATACATATACTATTCCACATCTAGATGAAGTCTAGGAAACATTCACAATAAATAAATGTATGAAGTCTAGTCATAGCTGCATTACATGATAGATTTTTTTTGTCTGCAGATTTCCTTATACTATTCTTCACTGAGGCTCTTTTCTACGGAGGAGTTGGGATCTTTGTCCTGTTAATTGATAAAGTCTGGAGGCCTTTGCAGCAAGTAGCACCTAAGAGCTACATCTGGTCAAAAGCTAGATTTTTTCGGATTTCTTCAGTAACAACGATGGTTTTGAGCCTGATAATACCGCTTCTAACAATGGGGATGGTTTGGCCCTGGACTGGACCAGCAGCTTCAGCTACTCTTGCACCTTATTTGGTAGGTCTTGTTGTACAGTTCGCATTTGAGCAGTATGCTCGGCATCAGAAATCACCTTCTTGGCCAGTTATCCCTATTATCTTTAAGGTAATGTGGTTCTTAACTAATCCTGTTATTGCTTAGATCCTGAAGTTGCCGTTTCTGGTTAGTCAAGTGTGATTCGGTGGAAATGTACAAGTCGCTTATGCAATCTGTTAAGATGGTAGTCATTACTCGTTAGTGTGACCTGAGGTTTTGAATTTTTGTTTATCAGTCTTTGGGGTAATGTGGGGACATTTGAAGAATCTAAGTGTGTATACATTATGAGATACCTAGACTGACTATGGTAGGAAATGGTAAACCAACTTATTTATTGCCTGGTTAGAACTGGTATCTCCCTTAATATAGGTCGTGGGACACTCTCTAACACTAGTACAATATGAAACTAACTCTAGTCCTTAACAAAGTACTCCCTCCGTTCGGATTTAGATGTCTCACTTATATGTAGATATAAATGTATCTAACATAGTCCCCTACTTTCCTAACATTTGTGGTTGATATCCATATTCTGTTAGTGCTAGGGCCTGATGCCTTGTCCTCATCACGGGTCCTCGACGGGCACCTCATCCTTGACATGATCCTCGTCGTATCTACATATAAGTGAGACATCTAAATCCGAACGGAGGGAGTAGAAATTATCCCCTACTTTCCTAACATTTGTGGTTGATATCCATATTCTGTTAGTGGTAGGGCCTGATGCCTTGTCCTCATCACGGGTCCTCGACAGGCACCTCATCCTTGACATGATCCTCGACAGGCCATGGCCGCAACCCTTTTTTGTAGATGATGGCTGCAACCTTTGTAGCCCCACGTTGGGGAGATGTTGCGAAGCTTGCTCGTTGTGAAAATGGAAAATAAAGCTCCAATGCCAGATGTTATGGGATAACTTGCCTAACTATTCTAACGAAGATATGTGGGCCTCCTGCGGGCAATATTTAAGCTAACCAAATCATATGAATCATAATCCCCTTACAAATAACAAGTAGTCCCTACTTTACTTACAATAAGATCCATATTTTGTTGGGTGTCCTTATTTGCTTGGATGTAAGGGCTGGCTGCCCTGTGCATACTGTGCGAATAACAAAGAGTAGCAACTGAGTTTAGGAGCATTGAAGGTCCAAAAAGAGGCTAGCATATAATATTCTCAAACCTTGAAGTTATAAGCTACGTTGTTACTCACAGATTTGCTCATCCAACCATATTATACTCCCTGCTCTATCATCCATCCTTGAGAATAGTAATAACTTTGTACCAAAAAAAGGAAAAAGAAGAGAGAGAAGAAGTCCTGATATTTATGGGAAACAATAGGATGTGCACCCAATAAATTACTTAATTGCTTAGTTCATGTATGAATTCTGTTCTGATTGGGTTTTAGGCACAAGTCAGAAAACACATTATTCAGAATAGAGTGTCCAGTCCTCGTTATAGTGGTCAGTATTCAATACCGATTGTAGACTATTAGCAACCTGTTCCCTCACTTGACTATGTTTATTTCATTTCATTAATAAGTAAAGCTTAGCTTAGTAATGTTTAACTGCCTTTATTTCTGGATTGCCTACAGTTCAAGTCATACACTAGAATTGCCTACCTTTCTTCCAATGACTACTGCTGTTGTGAAATGACAAAAAGAATTGTTTATAGACGAGAATGTAGCGTGTACTCCCAGTTGTTCGAGTACTCCCTGTGAACCCGTATTATTTTTCCTTTTTAGAAGTTGCCAAAAAAATGTGAAATAAATTCGTAACACTAATATTACTGGTATCTATTATGTAACAATGTTTCAGCTCCAAACTTGATATGTAGCTTGGGAAACAAAAAAGATGTATTCCGCTCTGAGGCGTTAATGACCAAATTTAAAACCCAATTTGAAGTAACTACTGTTCATAGCTATATTTCTCTTTTTTATTTCAAGGGTTATGTTTGGAACTTGGACTCGTTTTTGAGTGACAAGATTGACACATTCAATCTATATCGTCATATTTTCGTATAATTTTTTTCCCAATTTTTATGATGTCATTTTCAAATTTGGGAGTACCAGCAGTACCTTACGCTTGGGAGTACCTGATACATTCTGCAGTATACATATGTAGAAAAAAGCCAGCTGGTTTGTAATCTTTTTCCTGTGAGCCATGCTATTTTCATTTCATCTTCAAATTGGTGCCATCTACTCTACTCAGCTCATCTTCATTTCAACAAATCATTACATCATTTTTTTTCTGGAATGACACACATTTGCATTTAATTAACCTTATTCTTCTAGTGAAGTATTTCAATAGTTCTTACTTCTTAGCATGTCCCATTTACCACTTTTCCATCTTCCAGGTCTACAGGCTTCACCAACTGAACAGGGCAGCTCAGCTAGTGACAGCACTCACCTTTTCTGTTAGAGCAACTGAGGCAACAAACCAAACTTTGGCTATTATGAACTCCTTAGGGGCACTGCTGACTGTCCTTCAGATTCTTGGTGTTATCTGTGTATGGTCACTCTCGAGCTTCCTGATGAGGTTTCTTCCATCTTCAGACATTCCAGATCCTTGACTTGTAGCATCTGAGACAGCACTTACACTAGTTCAAACTATTAGCCTCCACACTGTAAATTTATCCACCTGGAGCGAGTTGACATGTCTGCAGAGGTTACAACACCTTTGGTTTAGGGATTAAACTTCTTCAGCTGAGGTACTGCAGAGAAATTGTCCAATTCATAGGTCTGGAACTGAAATAAACTGAAAATAAGAGAGGCGAACCTGTCGGCTCTGTAGGATGTCGATGCATACCATTTCTATATGCTCCTGTCGATCAAATACTGGGCTTCACAAGCTCGACTAATTTTGACTGAAGGTAGACTGGTTTACATTGTGATAATAGAAATAATATGCTTGTTTGCAACCTAACGGTAGTCCAGTGCATCATTATAATTGAACCAACCCTATTTGGAGTGGCCTACCAAAACATCTTATATTTTGGAACGGAGGTAGTGCCAAAGGAGCTCAATCCAGACTATTCAAGCCTCGATCCTTCTTTTCCGACTGTTTTCCCTTTCTTTTTCTGTCATTGGAGCCTTGGAGGACCTATTGTTCATGTAAGCTACTTAGTTCAGCTATGCAACCTCGAATGTTAGGTGCAACTTTTTTCGAGAACAAAATTAGGTGCATCATGAACCACCTTTTTGGCATAGTTTACTTCTTTTAAACTAGTATAAGATACTTCTAGTGGGTTTTTTGGCAGAGTCCTACAAGATCACTTTATATGTTTGTGATGTTCTTTGAAGATAAACAAGCAGGTTTAAACCACAATTTCTCTTAGAGTTCGATATATACTCCCTCCGTCCTGAATTAGTTGACACAAATTTGTCTAAATACGAATGTATATAGGCATATAGACATGTTTTAGTATGTGGATACATCCGTATCGAGACAAATCTGCGTCAACTGATTCGGGGCGGAGGGAGTATATGTTTGCCATGACTAGTAGATAAGATTCTGATGAAGTTATATGTAACCTAAACTGCAATTTTGGAAGAGTGGTGCCTTGTTATTCTTACACGAATTGAACATTTCAGCAGTGCAAGCAAATCAGAGTTCTCCATGAAAGCTTGTGACTAATTTTCTTCCCATCATATCTGTTACTAAATTCCTTCCTGTTTATCTCATTGAAATTAGTACCCCCTGTCATTGCATAGTATCCAACTGGTGTTACTATGACCATGTGGAGCCAGATTCCAGATGCCGTGAAAAATTCAGTGCCACCTGAGGTGGCTTGTTATTATCAGTGAGGCTACTTCATTTTTTGTTTATACAATCATGAGTCATTTAGGGATTTGGTTCTTGTTGGAGCGACATGTTTAAATCTGTATCCTATGTCATTGTCCTACCACTGTTTAAATCTGGAGCGACATCATTTCTACATCCTCATCTCTTGATAAGAGCAGATCTGGTTTGTTTGTCCCCAAATGGAAACCTGCCCCTTGGAGAAAAGGGCGACATCGACAGGGAGTAAAGCAAAAGAAAAAAAGGGAACTTTTTCAACTACGGCGGAGATCACAAACCATCTGTGCAGTGGAAAGAAAAATAAAGGATTCAAATTAGGTGATGTGTGCTTGCTTCACCAGAGGATTGGAATCTGATTAACTCCAAGCCTCCGTAGTTGAGTGAAGCGAGCACTTCCTTCTGTGCAAAAGGTGGCCGGGCTGTCCAAGAGGGATTTGTCACAACCGGATTGGAAGTTTTTGCACCAGCATATATATACCAACGAGAAGAAAGCCAGTCTAAACATCACGTATTCACATAGGAAAAAGCTCAATAGACAAAACAAAGCTAACTCAAAGAAGAAACCCGGAAGGGAAGAACCAACGCTGCTGCTCACACAAGAACACAGCAATAAGACTACGAATCTAGGATACACAAGAACACAGCAACAAGATCAACACACGAGTGCTACTCCTAGGTAGCTAGAGCAATGGAGCAAAGATGTTGTGGAGGTAGCTGTGAGCTTGTCCGGCCTTATATAAGGGTCCTGGCGGCTGGCCGGTCATCTGGTTTTGCATTGGTCGCTAGGGTTTCGGCGGGGCAAGCGATCCAGGGCAGCGGGCAGCCTCCCAATTGGCATTAACTTACCAATTCTTGCTCGCAACTTGCCAGAGGTGATAGCTGTCTGCTAGTATTATCTTCTCTATAAAATGGCAAGTTGCTCTGGCATGGTCGGCCTGGGCATCCCTGGCGTTATTACTAGCTGTAAAGGAAATATATTTACTAGCTGTCAAACAAATCGCATTTAACACCGCTATTTTATATCATGGTATTAATGGTAGGAAATAATTCTCGATATATTTGGTTTATATTTTCAGAAACGAAAATGTCAATATATTAATGAGGCGTAAGTGGCCCGAAAATTCGAAAGATCCTACCTGATACTGCGTCGAGCTGGGCTTAGCACATTGCTTGGGCTCTTTCTTGTTGATTGGGAACCTAAGCAAGGGGAGCTCCTTTTCAGCGCACGCTGTCGCCAATCTGGGCCGGCCCATTGCCTGGGTTCGGTTATGGTTAAATTTGTTTCGCTGTATTTCGTGAATAAAATAAGTTTTCAGATTTTCAAAAAATTGTCATAATTTTTTTAAATCATGAATTTGAAAAATGGTTCATGAATTGGAAAAATGGTTCATGAATTTACAATGTCCTAAATCTAAAAAAAATCATGTATTTGAAAATGGCTCACGAATTTAAAAAATGTTCATGAATTTGAAAATGGTTCATGAATTTAAAAAATGGTTCATCAATTTAAAATGTGTTGAATTTTAAAAAGTTCATGAATTCGAAAAATGGTTCATGAATTTGAAAATGGTTTGTGAATTTAATTTTAAAAGTTCATGAATTCGAAAAAGGGTTCATGAATTTAATTTTTAAAAGTTCATGAATTCAAAAAATGGTTCAAGAATTTGAAAATGGTTCGTGAATTTAAAATGTGTTTAATTTAAAAAATTCAATGAATTTTGAAAATTGTTCACAAATTTGAACACTTATAAATCTGAAGATTTTCGAAAATATGAACATTTTAACATTTTAATTTTTTTTCAAAAACTAAAAACGAAAAAGAAAAAATACAGGAAAATGAAAACTGTCAAAAAAGAGCAGGAAGAAGAAAAACAGGCAAAAGCTGGCCCGAAGCTAAAACCGGAAAAAACCAGCACATCGTGTAGACGTTTCTATGCTGACCTTTGCAACGGGCGCTGAATAGAATTTGCCGTACATCTCCCGCACTCGACGCTAGAGAGTACCGTCGCTTGCGGGATGGCATTGGTGGGCCGGCCCGTTTCTTTTTTTTTCGTCTTCCATTTTTTCTTAGTTTCTTTTTCTTTTTCTTTCATTTATTTTTTAATTTATGGAAATTGTTCTGATTTCGAAAAAAAGTTACAGATTTAAAATATTGTTCAGATTTGAAAATTGTTAAAATTTGAAAAAATTCTAATTTTGAAAAAACTTTCAGATTCTGAAATTGATCAAATTTTGAAGAAGTTACGGATTTTGCAAATTTTTGAATTTAATTTTTTTGAATTATGAACATTTTTTTGATTTGAACAATTTTCGAATTCAAAATTTTATGTGAACAATTTTGAAATCTAAACAAATTTTTTATTTGAACAATTTTCAAATATGAACAATTTTCGTATTTGAACAAATTTTGGATTTGAACAATTTTCGAATTCAAAATTTTAAAATTTTGAATTCGAAAATTTTAAAATGTCCGAAAATCTGAACAAATTTTGGAATTGAAATTTTTTCAAATCAGAATTTTTAAAATTTGAACTTTTTCGAAAGAAAAACGAAAAGAAAGAAAAAAAGGAAAGAGTAAATGAAAAAAGAAGCGGAGAAAAAATAAAGAAAAAAATCTGATGGGCCGGCCGACCCGCACCTCCCTTCAGGCGACGCTAGCGTTGCCTGCGGCGATACATAGGTTTTGCCAAAAACATCGGCTGATGATTACGGATATGATTACGTCGGCTAAGTAAACATAACATCGTCCATGAGCAACGTAACAATCTGAGAAATGAAAAATTGGTAACATTCCGACGGGTTGAGGAATCACTTGGTTTCGCCCATGAAAAGTCACCGACAGCTCGGAGTCCATGTTCAAACCCCTCGACACTCTCCTAACGCAGGATTAAGCCCCACTATTAGGAGGCGACCTAATTTACTCAAAAAGAAGACATTGTGGTGCCAACTCACGCATAGTGTACGGCTACCTTCACCATAAGGCAGACGTACACCACGTACACCCCCCACTAACCGCTACTTAACCACGTCACTCAAGACACCTCCTAGTCACATGTTTTTTATTTTCAGTTGGCAATGTGTAAACCTTTGACTAATCTTTTTAGAAAATTAAAAGATGGAGCTCGAGCTCCATTAACACTTTTTTAAATTCAAAATCTTATTTTTCAAGTTTAAAAAAATATTCTAAAAAAAGCTCGTATCGTACTCCATGATATATACCATAAGCCTGCAAAATCTTGATACGAAATACTTTGTATTCTAAACTACAAACAAATGACAAGAATGTGGATCCGATTATAATGAACAATGTACGTTTTGAAAACTCTAAAATTTGTCAGTCATTTTGTGTCGCCCCGAATAATTTTTTTGCATTAATATTTGAACGTTTGAGTTGTATAATAAAAAAATTATACCAATGAAAAATTTAACATCTAAATTTTCAATGGTACTATATAGTTTTTGTAATACTTAACTTGTATTATGTTAGTCAAATTGACGATTAAGGGACGCGCACAAGATATATAAACTCGAACGGAGGGAGTACATCATTTGGCTGCACCCAATATGATTTTTGATTTTTTTTTCAACCATTTGTCCGCAGTTGGCTATACTATTATTTTTACTCTAAGCATAGTCAAGCAACGCTCTAATATCAAAATGGGGCAGTTATTGGGCTACCACTGGTTACAAACATACAGTGTTGCACACAAAGCAACAAGTGCCGATTTTTCTTTTAAGGAGGACAGTAGCAGTCACATATAGAGCAGCAGAAAGATCGGACAGAGAGGGCTGGAATACGAGGCGAAACATGAGGTGAACTACAACCCAAAACAGATTTCCGGGTGACAATGCTTAGAGTTGGAATACGCTGGATTTGCAGAGCCTGGAGCTGTCGTTCACAATGGACGAGGTTTGGGCTGCTGTGAAGGATCTGCCGGCTGACAAGGCACCTGGCCCAGACGGCTTCTCAGGCCGATTCTTTCAGACGGCATGGCCCATTATCAAGGATGACATCCTCCTAGCAGTCCAGCAGCTGTACCACTTGAGGCTCAGAGGGATGCGGAAGCTGAACGATGCCCTGATTGTGCTACTGCCTAAAAAAAAAAGGATCGACTGAAGTAAAGGATTTCCGGCCGATTAGCTTAACGCACAGCTTTGGAAAACTCTTCTCCAAGCTCTTGGCGATGCGATTAGCACCACGGCTGTCTGATTTGGTCGCGATTAACCAATCAGCCTTTGTTAAGGGCCGATCAATTCACGACAACTTCAAGATGGTTCAACTAACCATAAGGGCTCTGCATGTTAGCCGAAACCCTGCGCTGCTGCTCAAGATCGATATATCCAAGGCCTTCGATTCAGTTTCTTGGCCCTTTCTCGTTCGAGTCCTTCAGCATCTTGGTTTTGGTCGCCGCTTTGTCGAGATGATTTGCATCGTTCTCTCCTCAGCCTCCTCCAGAATCTTGCTAAATGGTGTTCCGGGAAGGATAATTGCGCATCGGCGGGGCCTGCGACAGGGCGATCCCTTGTCACCAACCCTATTCCTCTTCGTCATGGAGGTGTTGAATGCCCTATTGCGCCGTGCCGAGAGCCTTGAGCTGCTATCCCCGTTGCTGTGCCGAGGGGTCCGTTTTCGTACGTCGATGTATGCTGACGACGTCGTGATGTTCGTGTCCCCTGTCGCGCGCGACTTGGAGCTGGTTCGGCGTGTCCTCCAGTGCTTTGGCGGCGCTACAGGGTTGCGTACCAACTTCGACAAGTGCTCCATCTCCCCGATCCGCTGTTCTGCTGATGATCTAGCTGTGGCGGCCGTCGAGTTCCCGTGTGTGGTGAAGAATTTCCCTTGCACATACCTGGGCCTGCCGCTCTCATACAAGCGTCTTCCCCATGCAAGCCTCCACCCACTTGTCGACTCCATCTGCCGCAGGCTGGCACCCTCCAAAGCTATTTTCTACACCACGGCAGGGCGCCTAGTCCTAATCAAATCAGTGGTAACGGCGATTCCGATCTACTTATCGATTGCCCTCGAGATGTCGGCGTGGCTGCTGGAGTTTCTGAACAAGAGAATTCGTGCCTTCTTCTGGAAGGGCACCGATGCCGTGCAGGGCGGCCACTGCCTCGTGGCCTGGGACAAGGTCTGTCGGCCTGTGGAATACGGAGGCCTCGGGATCCTAAATCTCAAGCTTCTTGGGTTCGCGCTGCGCAAGTGATGGTTGTGGCTTCAGAAGTTGCGCGCTGGCTGTTGGACGGGGTTGCCACTGAAGGTCGAGCCGGAGGTACAAGCGCTGTTCGACGCATCTACGCGCGTGGTGGTCGGTGATGGGCGCATGGCCCTTTTCTGGACTGATCCATGGCTGGACTCAACGCCACTGTCACAATCGGCGCCCGCCCTTTTCGCCGCTGTATGTTCGCAAGCCAAGACAGCTAGAACCGTGCAGGAGGCACTGACGGACACGCGCTGGATACGCGACATGACCAGGCCTTTGACCATCCATGTTCTTACCCAGTTCCTTACCCTTGTGAACTTGCTCCAGGCTGTTGAGCTGACACCGGGAACGCCAGATCGTGTGCTGTGGAAGTGGACGAGCACTGGTTCCTACTCCTCCAGCTCTGCGTACCGCGCCTTCTTTGTCGGGCTCGAGTTCTTCCCATGCGGGAAGACCATCTGGAAGACCTGGGCGCCTGCCAAATGCAAGGTCCATGTTTGGCTCGCCTTGCAGCGCCGGCTGTGGACGGCTGATCGCAGAAGGCGCCGCGGCCTCAACTCCCATGTGGCATGTCCGCTTTGTGATCAGGCGCCTGAGACTGCCGATCACCTTGCGCTCGGTTGCGTCTTCTCGCGTGAGGTTTGGTACACCGTGCTCCGGCGTTGTGGCCTCGACCAGCTTGTCCCAGAGGCAGACGACTCTTTGATCGCATGGTGGCCGGAGGCAAGGCGGCGTGCACCGCCGCAGGCTAGGAAGGGTTTTGACTCTCTTGTCCTCCTAGTCGTGTGGATGCTCTGGAAGGAGAGGAATGGCCGGGTGTTCTAGCATTCCGCTGAGATGGTCGCCTTGGTTTGCCGACGAGTCGCCGATGAGATCGAGCTATGGAAGCTCGCTGGTGCTGTAGGGCTGGGACGCATCTGGAGATAGCGGCCTAGATGTTTTTTGGGCGCTGTTGTTTGTTGTTTTTGGGTGTGCGTCCGTGGTTTCCCAACACTAATCGCACATTTGTAACCGCATCTTTTTTATGCCGGACTCGCTTTATTCCTTTTGTTCTCTCTATCTATCAAAGTCGACACGCAAGCCTTTATTCTGGGTGAAAACATACAATATTACAATGTGCAAACTTTGAGTAAAGCAATGCATTGATTTTTTTTGTAGAAAGGTCGGACAGATATATGTGCAAAACTTTGAGTAAAGCAACACTTTGATTTTTCAACCGCGGTGGTTGATCGATTCAGTGCGCGTCCGTGCATGCCCGTCGTGGAGGTGCCAGTCCCCTCGACAGCTCGTCCAGCCCCACCGGGGAGCACGCAAGGATGGCGCGGCCCAGCGGCTCGGCACTCACCGCCGGCGCGCAGGGCACCCACTCCCACCGCTCCACGGCACTCCCATTCTTCCCATCCCGCAGCTCGTAGAGCACGGCGCCGTTAGCCGGCTCGGCCGCATTGTACACGTAACCTCCCGTGGCGTTGCCGCACACCCCGATCGATGGGGACATCTCCTCGTCGTCCTCCTCGTCCTCGTCATGGGGGAAAAGCCTCCCCGACATCTCGCTCGGCAATGTGTCTTCTTCCGAACAGGGGGACAGAGCCAGAGCGTCGCCGTCCACCTCCCATGTTTGGATGACGACTCTGCTCTCCGCTCCCTTGCCTTCGCGCTTTGCTCCAAAGAGTACCAGCCGCTCGACGCCGGCACGACCAGGCGAGACGGCCCACGTGGAAACTCCGGCGTCTGGTCGGAGGAGACGTGTGGGACCCCACTGCCGCTTCGACGGATCAAACCAGCTCGACCACCCGGTGGTTCTGTCGGCGAGGTAGACTCTCTGGTCCGTCACGGCCGCCGAGAGCCAGGTGGCAGCCGCGGACTCCCGGAGAGCCGCCGGCATCGGATCGCAGGCGATCCAGCTTCCGCCCTCCTGGACTTCCACTGCGGCGGCGTACTCTCCCTCGGCCAGCGCGAGCTGGCACGCGCCGCCCAGGGCGACCACGCGGTCGCCCACCGCGGCGAACACCGGGTCGACGCGCCACACGTTGGGAGCCTTCATGGCGACGCACGCAGACGTCCCAAGAGCGTCTCCGGCGACGTCGAGGCCGGAGAGGGAGAGCGCGCAGACGCGGTCCCCGCGCGCGCCGCGCACGAGGCGCACGTGCGACGGCATGGCGTGGCGCGGGGCCTGCACCGTGAACCACGCGCAGGAGTGGGGATCGTACGCGGCGGTCCGACGCCGGCGGCCGTGGAGGTGGATGACGAGCCAGGGAAGCCGCCGCGGGCGCCGGCGTAGCGCGGATCGCACCGCGCGTAGCCACTCTCGCGAGACGCGCGCCGTGGCGGCGAGGTCGGCCGCCGGTATGCGGTCCACCACCGATTCCAGCACGTCGCCGTACAGGTACAGAGCGGCGAGCGCCGGCGATTCCATGGCGTCGCCGTCGGCCTCGTGCTCTTCTTGTCCTTGGTGGTGCCGCCCGTGCTTCGGCTCGTGCGCTCGGATGCTCACGCCCATTTTCCCAAATTCCGATATGTGCTAGAAGCCCACGACAAACAGTACAGGCTCAACGGCTAACCAGATCTCTTATTTGGGCTCTGCAACTAGAGATGGCAAGCTAAATAGGCAAGGCCGGAGTGTTTGAGAAGGGACGACCGGTCGACCACCGGAGCAGTGGCCACTGAGATTGAAGATGAAACAGGAGTGACGAAATAAACGTGTGATGTGCACTTGGCCGGTTGGCCCCCTTTGAAAACTGGAACGACAACGACGTAAAGACTTATCTTTTGGCCGCCGAACCTGAACGGAAAAAAAAGCTTGTATCCGTCGCAAGATATTATCATGTCGAGATGATGAGCTCTGTGAGTGACGCCTCGCGAGTGGAAAGGCCAAATACGTCTCCCTGCCTTCGATAAGATCACTCCCCACTGGGCTATGTCTAGCAGTGGCCACTCCACTAGTTTTACTCAATGTCTGAATCGAATAGTGAGATATTTTGGGAAGAATATTTTCTCCAGTCGAAATTGCTCACCAAAGATATAGGCTGGGTGGTCGAATCATGATCCAGACGACGTCCTGAACGATCGGGGCAAGCGTCCAGTTTCGTGGTTGGCTGCTTGAGTTTTCTTCTACTCCCCCGTCCCAAAATAAATGTCTCAAATGTCTAGATACATCTACTTTCAGACAAACTTGAGACACTTATTTTGGGACGGAGGGAGTAGTTCAGAATCTTATCTGCACGGTGCGCGTCATTGTCAGACAGGCATGAGCCACTACTTTTCTAGAAGGTTTCCAAGCTCCCAACCGCAAACGAGAGCATCTTGTTAGTATGTCATGTCAAAATCAGATGGATGGTACCTTAACTTTTTCTCTTTGCTCGGATAAATCAGTTTAGGCCGCGATTGGATTTCGGGACAGAAAATGGTACCAAAATAGTTTCCGGGCCTGTGCCGGATTTTCAGCACCATGAGCGATCGTTTCCGCTATTATACCCTGAACCAATCGCGTTCAAACACACGGTTTTAGAAACTCGCTGCCCGCAATAATGCTGATAGTCGTGTGGAGTGTGGTATTTTGGAGATCGAACTCCAGGGAGCTCGTGTTTTGAACGCTCAAAATCTGCATTTCAAAGTTTCAGGAAAATCAACAAAAAAAAGTTGAATGTAGAAAATAAATATGATCTACACGTGTGGAAAAATAAATCCAAAATTTGTTATATTTTAATATGTTCAAGAATGACAAAAGAGTGGATCTGGGTCGGTGAATAGTACACATTTTTACAAACTTCAAAGATTTTTCTATAGTCACTGACACATGAGGTCCACCATGTGTGAGATCCACATGTCAGTGACCGAAAGTCAGCCAATCTCAGTCGATATCCATGGATACCTGGATCTGTGCACAATATCGCCATCCATATACTTTCTCTTGGTGGCTGCAGGCTACGGATCGATCGGTAGACTGACAAACTGTACGTCACGTCATCGCACTAGGACATGCATCCCCTATTCTTCGGACCAAGTCGAAGGCTCGCCTCATCGTCTGCGCTTATCCGGTGCGAGGCCGCCACTTTAGAAATGGCGGACAGCCTAGGACATGACGACGACCGAGGTATTCTCCATGTTGGTCGTTGAGAAAAAGTCTTGATGGTTTGGCCAAGGCGGCCCGGGCCCGCCCGACTCGCAAGGACATAGGCGCATAGCCAGTTCCTACTTCCTAGTCACTTTCTTGGTGGCTGCAAGCCTGCAAGCTACCGGGCAGGCTACGAGTCAGTAAAGAACATGGCGAATTTGTCCGTCAGGTCGTCGCACTGTACCCTAATGACTAATCCCTTGGACCACATCAAAGGAGCTGAGAAATTGCAATCAGGATGAACAATGCATCGCGTTGGAAAAGTACAGTTCAGAATCAATAAATCATGGCCTATCAACAGAAGGTCTGGTGTGAAAATTACAGTTGAAAATAAAATCTTGGCGCGATTCTTGGAGTTACATATCTTGACACGCGGTCTTGTCAATTCGACGAACGTACGTCATTTCTCCTCAAATGAATATTTACAGTACTTGGATTAAGCTAACAAACCAATGCTTAGAATCAGGACAAGAAGTTGTTTGAAATGATGTGCTGCTTGTACTACATAGTGTATACCGACAGGATGCAGGTTGCAGGCCTCCGCTTGAGTTAGTTCCTCTTGTTCTTGGAGGCGAAGCGGAGGACGAGGTAGAAGAGGACGCGGTAGAAGACGGCCCAGCCGAGCAGGTAGAGCACCATCCACCACTTGCGGTCTTCCACCAAGCTGATGGCGAGGTTCTCGAGGATGGCGTCGCCGTTGAGCGGCGGGTCCGTGGAGAAGATCCGGTGGCCGCGGAACTCGTTCATGAGGAGGCCCTCGTAGGGGTACTTCATCGTAGAGACGGTGTTCATCCACTTCCAACCCCTGGGGATGCTGTGGCTGTCGACGAAGTAGCCGCAGAAGAGGAAGAAGAGCGCCGTGAACGCGATCACCGCCGCGTACCTGGGCCAAACAAGAGATGTCAGCACGGAGGCTATGCGGATAATAATTCTGGCACAGCCCGTTAAAACATGTTGAGGCCCTTTGGGCTTTAGCCCAGACCAATAATAAATTACCCCAATTCAGAAAGGCAATCCATCTCAAAGAAATACGAATTCTCAAAAAACAAAAACTCAAAGAAACACGAGTAGTGTTTCTACTTACCCAAGGATGAAGTTTGGCACGATGGAGCTGATGAAGACGACGAATGAATTGGTGGAGAGGAGTGAGGCGTAGAGCATGACGAGGAAGTATACGAACTGGCCGTGAAGCCCGATGGCCCACCAAGTGATGAAGGCGTACACGGCGGACTGGAGCAGGAGGAAGGGCAGGTACGTGATGACCCCGGCGACGACGTACGCGGACGCACGGTAGGCGTTGTGCGAGGTCTCCCTGATGAAGATGAAGCGCTCCTGGATGAAGGCCGGCACGGCGTCGTTGGAGGAGAAGAAGAAAACGCAGACGGTGAAGATGAAGAAGCTGAGGCGGTTGGTGACGCCCTGCGCGTTGTCCTTGGGCTTGGTGAACATGGTGGCCATGAGGAACCCCATCACCGTTAGCACCATCAGCCGCGACAGGAACAGCTCCGGCGTGCGCCAGATGTTGGTGAAGTTGCGCCGCATGAGCACCCACACCTCCCCCGTGTACGTGTTCGCGAACTTGCCGCGGTGGCCCAGCGCGTTGATGCCCACGCCGGGGGCGCCCGTGGTGGACGTGCGCTGCGCCGGCGACAGGTAGTCGCCCTCGTTCACCGTGTACACCGAGATGCTGCTCAGCGGCGTCGGCGTCCCCATCACTATTTCCGGCGCGTACCTGTTTTGTTCTTTCCTGGGTCGCCGGGACGGCGTGAACGGCGCGCCGCTCCAAGGAGACTTGGAGTGCTGACTCTTGAGGCTGTGGTCGAAGTCCTCGCCGCCGAGCCCAACCGGTGTCGCAGGGACACTAGACACGAGAGAGATCCCCTCGGTGGCGAGCTTGCGCGGCTTCAGGCCGGTGAGGCAGAACTCGGCGAGGGCCTTGACGCCGAACTCGGACTGGTCGTACTCCTGGATGACGTCGAGGAGGTTCTCGATGGAGTTCTCCCCTTTGGGCACCTTGCGGCCCATGCGGCCGAGATGCGCGCTCACCTCCTTGGGCCCGCCGCTGTACATGAGCTGGCCGCGTGCCAGGATGATGAGGTGGTCTAGGAGCTGCAGGATACGGGACGACGGCTGGTGGATGGTCAGCACCACCGTGCTCCCGGCGCACGCGATGTCGTGCACCTTCTCGATCACGCTGTGCGCGCTGGTCGAGTCCAGCCCAGACGTCGGCTCGTCGAGGAACAGCAGAGCCGGCCCGTGGATGATGTCCACGCCGATCGAAACGCGCCGGCGTTCTCCTCCAGACACACCCCTCGTGCCCTCGTCCCCGATGTAGGTGTTTCTTGATGTCTGCACATGCACTGATCGTGTCAGTGTCACCAGATATATATTTCTGTCAACATGGTAATATGATGTTGTAGCCTGCAGGATTCATTACCGTGAGGCCGAGCTGCTCGATGAGGTTGTCGACGCGGAGCTTCTTGTCGGCGGCGGAAACGGTGGACCCGAGGCGGAAATCGGCGGCGAACATGAGCGTCTCGTGCACCGTGAGCATCGGGAAGAGGCGGTCGTCCTGCATGACGTAGGCGGACGAACGCTTGATGACGCTGGGGCTCATCTCGACGCCGTCGAGCGCCACGCGGCCGTCCAGGCTGGATATGCGCCCGGCGAGCGCGTCCAGGAATGTCGACTTGCCGGCGCCGCTGGGACCCATCACGGCGGTGACACAGCCCTTGGGCGCGTATCCCGTGATCTCGTGCAGAAGGTCCACGTCCTTCTTCTCCCACTCCCCGCCGACCCCGCGCTGCTTCTTGACCACCGTGTACGTCAGGCTGGTGAACTCCACACCGCCGGTGAAGCCAAACCGGCTGCCCCTTTTCGCCGCCGGCTTCTCCGGCTGGACCATGTCTATCGCCGCCTCCAGGTCTCGGTGACCGCCGTGCCGGTAGTTCGGCTGCGCCATGGTGCTCACGGGCACTAGTTAGTGTCTAGCTGCCAGTCGAGTATGTTGTTTTTTTGTAACCATCCAATGCGTGTACATATAAAGCTTTGCCCGTTTTATTAGCATGCCACCGCAAGCTTAGAGATTTTGTCCCTGTGGTAAGGCCACTGTCGGGCGTGAGAAATGAGGATGGACAGTGAGATGTCATCGAAGGGAACGTTGGCAAGGTCAGTTTTTGGTTTGGACCGCCGAGAGCTGATTGGCAATTTGTCCTCGGCAGTATCATGGACTCACAGTGAGGTAGCAGCTAATTTTTTGTAGGACATTGCTTCTGGAATGCTGAAATTTTGGAGTTAAGTCCGCGAAAGGAAGAATGCCACCGATGCCTGGTGTCTGTAGTATTTGTTCTGAACTCTGACGCTATAACATCAAAACCTATTGGGGTTAGCACAAGACATTTTCTTTCCAGAATACACATATATTACTAGGGAGTGCCTAACCAACAGATAGCTGTTTTGTTTTTCAGGAACAGACAGTTTTCAAGCCAATAGGATAATGACAGCTGTACTCATAAAAACGACTAAGAAACACAAATGAGTTTATGTCTGTTTCTGATTCCCGCCAAACAGACACATTTTTATTCCCCTCATTCTTTGAGTCCGACTCTGTTTTGAGTTCACTGAATCAGAGAGACGTATACTGAACAGAAAAAAGTACTGAACCTACAGCATTTATACCGAACCTTACTGTGCACAAACCATACTGAAGAATACAACAATTGCACATCACATCGTAGATACATTTTGTCAAGCGTACTAACAGTACACATGTCTACCAATGATGCTTCAAAGTTATCACAGTGTACTTGAGGCAGCAAGTAAAGGCTCACGTTGAAGGAAACCCTCGCCGCTGAGTCGGTCCTCGAGTCGCTGAAGCCTGACTGAATCTCAGAGACTTGATTGCCAACTGCCTGGGCTGCCATCTTCGATATCTTGGTGCTCAACACTGATGATGTCTCGCTGTTGGAGAAATTACCCTGCCTGGTGTTAATTCAATATGTTAGCAAAAGTTGTATGAGCGAGCACGGGGAAGAAGGATGGAGTAGATGAATTGTTGCATGATAATAAAGATGTTTGGCTAAAACTCAATTGGGAATCAACGACGATAATTCGCGAGGATACTTAAAATACGGACAAGGGATTGGTTCGAGGAGTAGTGCTCGAAACTTATTTCCAGGTTATAATTGGCTTCTCGCATAATCTACCAATCAGGCATGACTCTGCTGAACCATCGTCTGCTGAACCATCGACTCGCTACTCTAAGATATGAACAAAACTGAGCAAAAGTTTTGGAGGTTTTCATATATGTTCTTCAAACATAGGCAAACCCTGCAGTGCACGGCTGTGCAAGGCCTCGTCAATTATGCACTCATACATCTTATTATAACTTGACCATGATTCTTCATGAATTGAAGCTACATTAAAAGCATGAATTTATGAGATCCTGCAATTTGGTTATATGACTTATTAATTTATGAGATCATGAAAGTATTTGATGACACACCTGGAGCATCATTATCCATTTACAAGAAAAGATTGGTTTGCTAAATGATAAACCCAAATATGAGTCGCAATGATGAATGTAACACACTAAAACTGATTAGTTAAACTGAAAAATGCAACAGACCTGGTTCTTGAAGAATAGCTCCAGCAACGGATAGGTTGACGATGTATTCAACTTGTTAGCTATATGAAGCGCACGACAGGCCATGAATGAATATGTGTGGTACAAGCTGAGACAAAGACCGATATTGTTACAAACAGAAAGAAATCAAACATTGCATGCCAGCACCACCCAACTACATCTCACCGCCTGCCACTCCCATCGAACTTTCTCAGGCTGACCGCTACAAAAACAAACACTGACATAAAAGTTCCTCCTCCTTTACCCGGGCTTGGAACCGGCTACCAAATTCAAAAGATGGTAGGCAGAGTTACCTCGCCCAAATACCCCAAGAAAAAAATGGAAAAAAATGACCAAATAAGACAGACGGAATGAAAATTGAAGAAACTGAATTAATGAAATAATGAAGCATTGAGAGACTCAAAAATAATGCTAAGAATGAAATAATGAAGCATTGAGTAACTCAAAAATAGGGACTGAAACCTTATAAACTGATATACTCAAGATATTCAAAGCAACGAAATGAGGGACTGAACAACTAAAAGACTCAACAAAGGCCATAAATGATTAACTGATAACTGAAAGAAATGAGAACCTGATAAACTGAAAGTAGAAGATACTAAAATATGCCAACAATGACTGACTGAAGTAAAGAGAGACTAACAAATTGAGAGGCTGAATGAATGAAATAATGAGAGACTAACAAACTGAGAGACTAAAGAGTGAGAGACTTAACGAAAATAACCGAGAGAATATCTTGAGACTGAATAAATTAAATAATGAGAGACTAACTAAATGAGAGGCTGAACAATCTTAAGGAATGAATTAAAGAGACAATAAATAACTAAATGACTAAGAAACCGAGTGAATGCAAACAATGAGGGACTGAAGAATAAGACTGAACTAAACTGAATTTCTAAATGCTGAGTAATGAGTAACAAAGAACTGAGAAACTTAAGACACAAACCGAGGCACAAAAAACTGAGAGACTGAATTTTGAAAATCAAAAAGAGGTAAATGATCAACTGATCAACAAACACTTGAGAAACAAACACTGAAAAACTTAAAAGCTAGAAGGACTGAAAGAAATGAAGATTGAACATTTAACAACAGTCTAACTCATGCATGAATAAGTGAAAAAATATGGTGGTCTGAAGAAAGCTGCAAAGCAATCCGAAACATGAACATTTAGCAATAGTCTAACTAATGTATGAATCAAAAGAAAGTCATCAAAGCTCACAAAACCTACAACCAGGTGAGAGATTATTAAGAAGGCTTCAAGCTAATATGAACTAGCATTACACAGGGGACTATACCTCCTACAACCCAGGTCAATATGATTTTGATATAAACTGAAACTCTAAAACTGAACAATACACACAAAGTGTTCACTTATCAAACATGGAAACTCATCAATCGAGTTAATATCAAGAAGTGCCATGCAAACCCAAGGCTCATATACAGTGCCACTGATCAAAACGGCACTGACGTCTTCTACTCACCAACACCACGGCACCAACATCCACATCCCACAAAACTTAAGCTCAACAAACATGCCCCTTCTACATTTCTCAATATTAAAAGAAAAGCAATCACCCTGGTGAAAAATTGCAAGAGACCGGCCGGCCAAACCAGCAAGCAACCGGGAAGAAAACAAATGACATAAAACAGTGTTCGATCCATTGCTAATTATCTTATTGATTGTGCCAGCAGCAGAAACTACCTTGCCTACTCGTTGTGCACCAAACACCATGAATCAGGTAAGAAGTGGTGGCTCCAACACCATGAATTAGCAGAGATATCCTCAGAGGCGCTGAGCGGCTCCTCCAGGTCAACAAAGTTAAGCTTAAGTATACTCAACAACAAAACTAAGTATACTCAACAAAGATTGCGCACCAAAAATCTGAACCTAAAACTAAGGAGATTTCACACCAAGCATCCAGCGAGACTAACACGATTGAGGACGAACTCCCTAAGGCGGTAAGGCCTAAATCCATGAACTACACAACGTCAGCCATGCTACATCAGCAAACGAACTAACGGAACCGCAGAAAATTAGATCAATGAATTGCCATATATCAGCGCGCGACAATACACTACAGAAACATTACAACACCCAAAACAAGCACGCATAGCTGAAAAATTGAACAAAATCAGAGAAACAATCAGCCATAATGGGGGAGGTCGGAGTAATACCATCTGAGCGGCGGCGCACATGACTTCCATGCCGGCGAATCGCATCTCTTCGGTGTTGCACGAGGAGCGACGAGAGCCACGACCATCTCCATCGCCGACAACGCCTGTTGCGCGGTCCCCATTCTCGCCGCGGGTGTCTCCCCGGATCTCGAAGCACAGCCGCCCTCGGCACCGGCTGAGCTAGCTGCAGCGTCGCCGCAGCAAGCTCCGCCATGGCTTCCGCCTCTCCCTCTCTCCCGAGCAAAAGGACACGAAAGCGGTGGCTTCACCACAGAAATGAAATTAAAGAAAAACTCAACCCAGGATAACGTTTGACTCAGCCGCGCGAAAAAAAGAATAAAAGAGAAAATGAGGGAGAGAGCGCCGAGATTCGGAAAAGAGATCGGACGGCGCAAAATGTGTCTGTTTTCCAATTACAAAACAACTAGCTGTTAATTAGGAAACCTGTATTACTATCTCCGTTCCGGTTTATAAGTCTCGCGCGTGTCCCTAAATTGTCAATTTAGCTAACTTAATGCAAGATGTAAATTACAAAAAAATATACCATTCGAAACCTTAGATGTTGTGTTTTCTAAAGGCATAATTTTTATGTTATACAACTCAAATTATATTGATCAAATTGGCGATATAGGGGCACGCGCATGACCTATAAACCAAACGGAGGGAGTATGAAGATCCGAGAGAGTTATATTTACAAGGAAAGATAAACATGACAACAGTCGTGTGTCTGCTAAAAAATAAGGAAATAAACTATGTGATCGCTCTCTGACCCCCTCTATGGGCCTCTCAAAGCAAAAAAAAAAAAAATCCCTCTCATAGCACCCGACAAATTTGTTCACGGCGTTTTGGATACATGCCGATCTATGATGGAGAGAGTATTCAGTGCGCGTGGTGTGAATTGTATGCCGATGTTCATTATAAATTTTTGCCCAAAAATGCAAGGTCTTTATTTCATCAATGAGATCGTGCTTGTGAACCAAGATTTTCACAACAAGTCATTCTCATGAAATCCTTGTTCATCCGAAAGCGCCACCGAAAATCTATTTGGTGTAATTGCTGGAATATCGGCCAAAAAAGTCGGCATAGAGCATGCAATATCCCTTCATTATCTGCCTAGGCTTGGTCTTACTCCCCCCAAATTTAGAACCTCCTCCGCTTTTGGGTTGGGCATCAGCGGCCTCCTCTGATTGTAATTGTAAAATACAAGCGAGGATTGCCAAATTCTCATCTGCATAGGCGACGATATCGTCTTCTTCTTCCATTAACACTTGGACCATCAACTCATGGTCGCTATCCATGGTCCATACGAATCAAACAACGAATCAGTCAATGAACATATCACCTTGCGCCGGCAAAATTTTAAAAATTGTAACCTAACAGACAATGTCGAACACCTTGCGTGCAAGGCGGGCGGGTGATGTCGCCGGGAGCTATGTGCCCGGTGAATCGACGAGCGCCCACACACGGGAAGGGCCAGGTGAGACGGAGGAGGGCCACCACGACTTTTGCATCCGGCGAGCGATGAATAGGCGCGGCCTAGGCATGATGCTGGGGAGCGGCAGACAAATGAGGACGAGAACAGCCGGGGGAAATGAATTGGGATGGAAGAAGGGAAGAGACAAAAGGCTTTTGTTTCTCTCTATGACAACGCTGGTCCACCTTTCGATATCTGACTTAGCAGCGTGCGGCTTCGTCCGACGCTACCAAGCGGCTCCCAATGGGACTAGCGTCCAGCGTAACACACCTAGTGGGTGCTATGGGGGGAGGGGGTTGACTGGGCGCCGTTTATGTGTCCAATAAACCTATCAGAGGGTTATGGGGCGCGAATTGAGATGTTCTAAGTAGGGTTCCTCTCCATTTTGCAGTACAATAAGCTCATGACGATGCGGTGAAGCGGAGGACATCCAAACGAAAGGGAAAGATAGAGTGGAAAGTCATTTTGGCTCCCGTGATTCAGTGATCCCACTATTTTATAAAAGATTAAAAATATATTTGAATGTTTCAAAATAATCTGAAAAAATCGGCATGTTGTCAATTATGTATACTACAAGTGTGTAAAATCAGTGTGAAACTTTTGTATTATAGTCTACACAAAAATGATAGAAGTTGGAGATATGAAACTCTACATTGTTCACTATTCTCAGATCTATACACATTTTTCATTTTTTGCAGATCAAAACACAAAGTATTTTGCATTGACATTTTGCACGCTTGTACGATGTAATGTATCATTAAAAAAGATTCTTTTTCAGATTTCCTTTAATTTTTTTTTTGATTTTTTAGAAATAGCGAGACCGCTCGAACTCCGGACTGATCTTCACTCGAGAGAGGGGGGATGATAACACTTGGCGGATTCATGTCCACGAGTAGGGAAGAAACAAACTAGGGAAAACGGCCACCTCCGTCCGGAAAGGCCAACGCACTCCATACTCAAGAGGCTCAGAAGTCAGAAGCCCTCACCAGGCAACCAGGCGCTAGCAGAGATGAGATAGCCGGCTAGGCGGCTACCAATCCCGCTACCAGTTCCGCAATCGGCAATCCGAATCCATGGCGCCAGTAGCGACCCCGTGCTCCCTGCGGCTCCTACTTGCTTCGTCCGCGTATCCGCCTCCTCTCCTTCTATTCCGCCGCCCCTTGCTGCATGGTAGCCGCTGCGGCAGCCTGCGCCTTCGGATTCGATGCGGAGCGGCGGACGAGGAAGCCGAGGCTCGGCGGGGGGAGCAGATAAAGGCGTCCGTGGAGGAGATGGCGCCTGGCCGCGACCTTGTCACGCTCGCAGCCTGCCTAGTCGGCCTTCTCACCGGCGTCGCCGTGGTCCTTTCAACCTCTCGGTAGCCACTTGCTAACTTACCCTAGTTTGATTCTTCCAAAATGTTAAATTGATTCAGGAGTCACTTAACTGCTGCGCGAACTGATGTGCATGCTCCTACCTCTGTGAAATATAAGTTGTTTTGGTAAGCTAAAATGGCCTACCAAAACATGTTATATTTTGGAACGGATGTAGTATTTGTGTTGGTGGCTGAAGCGAAAAATTAGCTGGCTGTTCACTGCTAAACAATGTTACCAACTTTTTTTTAGAGAGAGTAAAATATGCCACGTATTTATAGGTCCTCAATTTGACCAAAAAAATCCATATGCCATAAAATATATACCAGTGTATTCTTGGTCAAAAGAAGTTTCTGATTGTATATCTGATCTGGCATTGTAGTAACTGTAAGTGTAACTCATATATTTTTGGTCAAATTGAGAACCCAAATATACATGGACCCTTGTATATTTGGAAGGTGCGAGTATAATTTTTGTTAGGAATGGTAGAGAGAACCCTCGCCCGCCTCTGTATCCAGAAATGCACATATCCAATTTCATAACTCATGCATTGCAATGTTCATGCTAAATGGCTCTGATCTCCGAAGGAAATGAAAAGCTACATAAAGCATGAATGGAACTCAAACATTGCATAAGCGTTATTAAGTCGTCATCCTAACTGGGACGTAAAGCCCCTGGTAGCCAACTCCAACCTCACCAAAGACCATCAGCTCCTGCTGCTATTGCTACTTCAGTAACCAATAAGGACCACGATCGCAGCCATTTTTTTTTTGAAAAGGGAAAAAAATCAGAAGAAGATAGCCTGCGAACGGTTTTAGTACTCACTCTAATCCAAAATAAGTGTCGCTGTTTTGAACTAGCCCCAGTTTTGAACTGAGACACTTATTTTGTATTGGAGGTAGTACCTTTTATCAAAAAACGATGTCATTGCTGCACAAGGTATATAATACCTATGGGTTGGATGAACATTGATGCTGAATATTGGAATGCACAAATAGTCAGACTCAGAAGCATTGCGCTCATTTCTCCAACTTATAGCTCACAGGGTTAATTACAGAAGTCTAGCTATTTCTTTCAACTCAAATTTAGGATAGCCCCATGTCATGTCCAGATGACAGACCAGGCTGCACATGGGTAGCTGTGTCTAGCTGGGACATGAGGCCGAGGCTGATGGGCCTAGCCGCCTACCAGCTTGGAAGCAACCATGTCCCAGCGACGTTTTTGTGAATTCGTCACAGCAATGTGATGGCTTGCTATGGCTGAAGATACCTTGAATTCTGAATTTGGAATTGTTAGGAAGTTGGATCAGACTCTGACCGACAGAGTATCTGTTTAGACTGCCTCATATATATGAGAGGGAACCGTGCCAATGAATAAACCAAAAAGATAACTCCAAAACCCTCTTTCTCTGATTTCTCTCCTGCATTTCCCCCCAGTTCCCTCTCCTACCAAAACAGTGCCTGGCTGAAAGTTTCAGTTTATCACAGCGGCATGTTATGTCGCGGTACAGGATGTGATACCCCATCTTTGTTAAGGGTCCAATTATGGATGCTGTACGTGTTCATCAGAATATGGATGAACCTGAAGCTGCACGTGTCAAGACTAATGATACAATTTGAAAAGATTGGATATCTTGGGTGCATTTTGCTACCAATGGGAGTCAGTGTTATCTCGTACTTTTAGTTTAAGCATCTGCTATTGCTGCTTGAGATGTTGATTGGTATTCTTTTGTCATAGGTTCATGAAATACGTGACCTTCTTTGGGATGGCATACCGTTGCGAGGTGCTTCTTGGCTGAGGGAGGAACCCACTGGTGAAATTTGGCAGAGGGTGATACTTGTTCCAGTCAGTGGCGGCATCATAGTTGGAGGTTGAATACGCTAAGAAGTTCTATCAAAACGAACTCAGATGGCACTGTATCTGGTATAAAGGGTGTGTTTAGGCCATTCTTGAAAGCTGTGGCAGCATCTTTCACGCTCGGAACTGGCAACTCTTTGGGGCCTGAGGGACCCAGTGTAGAGATAGGTTCTGCTATAGCGAAAGGATTTGGAAATGTCTTTGGGTGGGAAGGTGGAAAAAGAATGTCACTTGTGGCAGCTGGGTCAGCAGCTGGCATTGCATCGGGTAAATTTTAGATCCCTTATTGTTTATATATTTTGTCGTAAGGTTTCTGCAATAGATGGATCAACTACAGTGTAACTGTGTAAGCATGCGATCATTTACTTGATTTCTTCATATTTATTTCAAAAAGGTTAACCAACAGGACATATCATCATCAGAATTCCAGTTCACTGTAGATAAATTTCTCCATGTATATTCGTTTCCATGTTGGCCTATTGCAATTAGTCAACTAACTATATGGACAACAGATAATTTCTACATTGTTTGAGTTGTTGAACTGTGTTATCATAGTCTTTCACTTTTTGCAAACTATATTTTTTATCTTAAATTATATATTAGTCTTAACAGTTAACTAAAAACTTACAATACATATGTCTACCACATAAAATGTATGATAATGGCGGTAATTAATTTTCTGCCAACTAAAGATAGCTATAACTTAGTTGCATCAGTTAGTGGAATTTATGGGACATATTCCTATGTCTAACTTTACCCAATAGGTAGCAGCAAGTATCAGATTTACCTGTTATGGTTTCTTGAGAAAGATTCACCAGTTATGAGTAGTACTCTGAATTGATCAACATGTCCAACAGCCAAAGTAAATAAAAATATCAGTGTCTTCTGCTTTCTGATTTCATTTTACTTATATTTCAGGTGATTTCCTTGTATTTTAGGTTTCAATGCTGCTGTTGCTGGGTGTTTCTTTGCGGTGGAGTCTGTTTTGTGGCCTTCATCTGCGGATTCTTCACCTCTTTCCAACTCAACACCTATGGTGATCCTAAGTGCAGTGATAGCATCTGTCGTTTCAGAGATTGGTCTCGGTTCTGATCCTGCTTTCACTGTTCCAGAATATGATTTTCGCTCCCGACAGGTACTTTGTCTATGCTATAATTGAGATTCTCAGCACTCCTTATAAATGCAGAGTACATCTTGCAATATTTATGGTTAGGTGTCACAGTTTCTTATGACGAATTATCTTCTTATTCCTGTGGAGTAGCACTTCCCAAATAACTTCATGTGTCAAAATACATTATGTCGCTGTTAGGCGTGACAGACTATTATGATGAATTATCTTCTGTTTTAACTTCCTGCTGAGTAACACTTCCCAAATAACTTCACATGTCAAAGTAAAGTATGTCATGCCCTCCACCAATTTTTTTTAAAGCAAAGACAGGCCTCCCGGGCTCTGCATCCTCGAACACATATTACCATTTTTTTGTGAATTACCCGGCCATTGTTTCATTAAAAAGATTCCATTAAAGTAGTCAAATAAGATACCAAATGAAAAACGCTGAAAAGTAAGTGAAGTTTGCATTAATTATTTCCAAATTGCACAGAATACCTAATGCTCCTATATTCATCTGCTGTTTCTTTGTCGAAAAAAATATTCATCTGCTGTTTGGCCTTATATGGCCATATAGAACGCCCTTATACAAACTAATATCCTCCCAATGGTAGGTTGGTCTCATGTGACTTTTAATGGTACCTTCTTTTTACCTTTTGTTTTTCATGCTCCGAGAATGAATGTATGAGGATATTTACATGACTTCATAAATGTCAGAACTTCCTCTATATCTCTTGCTGGGCGTATTTTGTGGCTTGGTGTCAATCACACTATCTAGGTGTACAGCACTAACTATGGACATAGTTGAAAGTTTACAAAAGGAAACTGGATTACCAAGGGCTGCATCACCTGCCTTGGGTGGCCTTATTGTTGGTCTTCTAGCTCTTATATACCCCGAAGTTCTGTACTGGGGCTTTGAGAATGTTGATATTTTACTGGAATCACGGCCATTTACAAGTGGTCTCTCAGCATCTGTATTGGTTCAGCTCATTGGAGTAAAAATATTGGCGACATCTTTGTGCAGGGCTTTTGGACTGGTTGGGGGTTATTATGCACCATCCCTTTTTATTGGTGCAGCTACAGGCATGGCATATGGGAAGTTCATGAGGTTCACATTTACTGGCTCTGAAGCACTGTTTCATGTCCCGTTCCTAGACGTGGCATCACCTCAAGCATATGGCCTGGTAATATGTCCATTAACGCAATCTTGTCTTTTTCTGGTCAACTACTCCTGTTGCTTTTTTGGATAGGATCAGTACATCTCAAGAATCAAAGTTTGTAAACTTTGAACAAGAGTTAGTCCAATTTCAGTTTTTATTTAATTACAGAAAGATACTGTTAGATTCTTATTTTGAAACACTTTGATATGATCATGATTAATCTAGTTATCGGTAAAATCTTAAAAGAAACAAACACCGTTCAATGCTGTAGACCACGCCAAGTCAGCCTTCCATTTTTGCAACAAAGGGAGCACTTCAACATCTATCTGTATGTTTGTAGTGTTAATAATACTCATATGTGGTGGCATTTCCATCTCTTGTGGTTCTTTTGTTGTCACTGCACAGCGGGTTTCTAGTTCTAACTTTTTGTCAATTGTATTTTTATGTTCTGTTACACTGATTAAGATATTAAGCAATCAGGACTACTATTGTTTATGTTTGTTTCTTTTTTTTAATCTTTGCAGGTAGGTATGGCAGCCACTCTTGCCGGTGTATGCAAGGTGCCTCTGACATCTGTCCTTCTACTGTTTGAGCTTACACAGGACTATCGTATAGTTCTACCTTTGCTTGGTGCTGTTGGACTATCATCTTGGATTGCTTCTCCTCAAAGATTCTCTACGAACAGTAAGGGCAAGCTGGACTTTAGCGAGGAGAAAACAAACACCGTTCAAGAGGAGAAAATTATGTCCTCTCAAACTCAACAAGTCACTTCTGTGGGTAATGTTGATTCCACCTCAGACTTGTGTAAACTTGAAAGCTCACTTTGTGTGTATGACTCCGGAGATGATAACATGCTGGAAAATCTTACTGTTGCTGAGGCTATGAAAACTAGATATGTTTCTGTCTCAGTGAAAACTCCAGCAGTCGAGGCACTAAATCTTATGCTTACGGAAAAGCAACCATTTGTTATGATAACCAAGAGCAATAAATCTCTAGTAGGCTTGCTAACACTCAAGGATTTCCAAGATTTCTGCAAAACTTCGAAAACCACCGGTATGCAAACCGAGGTAAGAATTACCGCCATTTTCCACTGGTTCATTGTACCAATTTGTATAACCTTGATGTTTTTATCAAAAGATGTCATTGTCTTATTTATGCACATCTATTTTCTGTTCTTTTTATCTGCAAGTAGTAGAGCACCACTTGGCCAGTTTCATTGCAGGTAACTAGAATATGTAGTCTTTATCGAAACAAAACTAGAATATGTAGTAGTTGCTTCCATATGCCTATGCTGGATTCAGAACCGAAGGGTACGATACTCAGTCTAACCCTGTAGACACATTACAGATAACTAGCCTATGTAGTAGTTGCTTCCACATGCCTATTCTGGATTCGGAAACAAAATCATGCTGTACTCAGTCTTACCCCGTACGCAACAATACAGTTGTGAATTGTGATACATGAAAGAAGCAACTCGCAAACCATCACATAACAAACTATCATCTTAGGACCTTCAGATTTCTTGGCAATACGAAAGTCTTGAGCTAAAGAATAACCCTCTAGCACCCTAATAACTTCTATCTTGGTTGGATGACGCTGGCCATTGCTTCATTAGTGATTTACTTGCGTTGGGTCATCTATGTCCGTTTGCCACACCTCATATTTTTTTGAGTCCTACTTGTCCTCCAATGGGGCAGGCCTTGGTGCAGTGGTGAGGACCTCCCCACTTGTGCCAAGAGGTCCTGGGTTCGAACCAGCCTCCCTGCACTGCACTTTGCAGGGGTAAGACTGTTTCTTATAATCTCTCCCCAGACCCCACCTTGTGTGGGAGCCTCTATGCACTAGGTCTGTTCTACTTGTCCTCCAATGAAAGTAGAGTTCTTACTTAATGGAGTTAGTACAGGAGTCCCTTAGTCACACTTTCTCAAGTCCTAATAGGGTTGCTATATTTGGCACACTTCCAGAAAAGTTATTTATGAACACTAAAGTTGTGATTCATGCTTACTTCAAACTTCACAGGTTTTATATAAACCGTGGAAATGAGTTGGGTTCTTATTTTCTGAAGTTAAGTTATACAACCTTAACTTCAAAAGATGTTAAGTTTGTATAACTTGATACGATATCCATTGTCAATGGTCCTTATTTTGGTACTCGTTTCTGTTAATGCTGAAACAGGTACAAGAACGTCTGGTATCTCATGTTTGTGGGGCCGTTAGGTGTAAAATGTTGTCTGTGACACCTCAGATGCCACTTACTACTGCTGAAAAGATTATGGATTCTCTGCAAGTGGACCAAGTTCCTGTAGTCACAGAACATTTTGATCATGGCGATGGAGGACTCTTGATTGGTTTTGTAGATAGAGAGTGCATCACCATCGCTCGAAGGTAAAATTGAATATTTGGAAAACTCCATTTCCAGATTCAACTGTTAGTAATGAGTAAAGCGATAAATTATTCCAACTTATAATCAACCAGTGATTTTTCCCTTCCATGTCATGTTCTCTTTCAGAGCTTTGGCGGCAAGAGAATTTTTCACTTCCACATCTGAGATTAGAAAGGGAGAGAGATGATGCCGAATCTTCAGAAAATCACTGTTGAATCATCGGTAGTGTTGTTCTATCAAGTTGTTTGGTGAAACAGCCCAGGGTTAGTTTGAAAGTGAGATGGTTATCCCCATCCTGTCTCTTGGCTGTTGTAGTTTATCATATGTTCTAAAGGTAGTTTAGAAATTTCGAGCCTAAAATATGCAGTTCATTCATTATTCTGTCTGCATAGTTGAATTGCAGCATGAAAATTTTGAATTACTAGAGATACAAATTTGAAGATTTTGGTTCTTAAAACTCAGACCCCAATCCCAAATTTTGTAACTTTGAATTTCAGTAGTCTAAACTCCAGTATCTACAGTGCCGAAGTTGTATATTTGTAGTAGTATTTATCGATGTTTCGGATTCGTTCTAACTTATGGAAGTTTGGATTTGGATAAAAGAGACAATGATCCTGGATCTACAAATTTAAAAGTTGTGAAGCTTCGGTCTTCAAACGATATAATTTGAACTCGAAATCTTTGCTTGTAGTTTATGTCGGAAACATCCAGACGGCGTATAGGTACGTAAGCTTAGTCAATCCAGTGTAAGAACAGGTGCTCTGAGCAACCGTATAAAAAGAGTTCATGCCCGTGAAGTGTCAAAATAGGATTATATTGTATCGAGCTTGCTGCGATGGTTCATGGTTAGAGTCTTCCGCGTGGAAGAAATTACTTCCTCTCCTCGGTGTTCATGATTAGTCATGGTCTAAGGTTGAAATGGGGCTATGCAGGCTCGCTGAAGCGACACTTCGTATACATTTACTTACCTTGCAAGTTGAGGACTCGTATTGTTTCAATGGGAGGAAATTTCTTTTGAGTGAAAGGTTGAATCTTGGATGGCATCTCCGAAGTCTCTCCTTAAAACATATACTTCCTCCGATCCACTAAAACGTTTGTGGAAAATGAACCTACCAAGTACGATCGCATAGCTGTCCTTGCGACGGATTTTCTGGACCGGAGGGAGTACTAATTTCGTTCCAAAACAACTGAAGTTTCAGGTTTGTCCTATGCCAAACGTCTTTATGTGATAAGAAAACATGACAAAATCTGTAATGTTAAATCTATATAATATGAAGAAGCAAACATAACTAAATTTTTGTGTGGTGAATTTTGATTTTTTCCTATAAATTTGATCAAACTTTGACTTGAGACAAATGTAGAAGCTTTAATTACTTTGGAACGAGGAGAGTAGGATGTGTGAACGGGCCATGGAAACAAGTCCAGCCTCGTCTGAAGACCGGAGAACAAAATGCTCATTCCTTTCAAACGTGGCAAAATCTAAACTTGGGAAAGCGCCGGCTCGCTGACATGACTCTGCAGTTTCATCATTGTAATCTCCACGTACGCCAAAATGTGGAATGCTCCCTCCATTCCACAATGTAAGCTTGAATTAACAAATATGGATAGACAAAAGCTTAAGTCTGATCTAATGTCCTGGAATCGAATCCATGTTAGCAAGGAAATCAAGCACATCTCATTATTTTTCCGTCGGGCGAGCGAAGAAAAAAGATACAATACATAGTATAATATTCACAATGTGACGGATCACGTGTACGGAGTATATAATAAGCCGGGCCTGCGTACACAAATTCTCGAATCTGCAGTTTGATCATGCATGCATGAGTTCTAAGTTCTAGTAACTCCCCAAATTAAGCCAGTAAACCACAAAAGATCGCGCCACGAGTCTGGCTGGCGTACATAACCGCGCGCGGCAAGCTAGCTAGTAGTCCTGGCTCACCGACGCTTCGCCTTGGCGCCGCCAGCGCCGGCGCGGGGCTGGGGCGGCTCCTTGCCGAAGAGACTGCAAAACCCGCAGGCGGCGACGCGCGGGGAGGGCGGGTCGAGCGCGGGCTGGACGTGCCCGGCCCGATAGCCGCCGTGCCCGCTGGAGCCGCTCCGCTGCATCCGTGCGGCGGGGGCGGCTGTGGTCTCCTTGCCCGACGCCGACTGGTGCTTCTCCTCCCACACCATCCCCGACGACCCCGACCGCCGGAACGTCTCGCTCGACCGCTGCAGGCCCGCCATGCTCTCTGCTTTGGTTTCCCGCTAGCTAGCTAGCTGCTCTTCTTTCTCTCGACGATCGGCTAGCTTGTGAAGCTGTGACCTTTCTTCTACCTGCCGGTCCGCGCGGCCGGCGCGTCTATATATGACCGTTCAGATGGGGTTGAGTTGGGGAGCGGTCAATGGATATGTGCTTGCGCTGCGTGTCTGGCATGGGAATTGCCGCGACAGGACAAAGAGCAGCAACTGATGATGCTGGGGAAGATGGTAGAGGTCGTCTTCGAGGGAGTTGTTGGGTTTTGGACGTTGAGATCATAGTAGAGTAGTATGTTTATTCTAACCGATCGGGAAAGAAATGGTTATCATACTTTGACCGGCAATAATTTACCAACGATAAACAAATGTACCAGTATCAATCAAATTAATCAACGGAGGTGAGGTAGCGCTGGCGCTGGAAGAAAATACTGGGCATATCCGGTCCGTAATTAATTTACATGCGGACTTTCGACGGAACTACGTATGTGTGTACGTAACTGTGAGGCCTGCTTTTCTTTCAAAACAAAAAATGTGAGGTCTGCTGAAGTGGTGTGGAGACGCGTTCAAGGTATGCGCGCTTGCTACGGCGGCTCCGACGACTCCACTGGACTCGGCTATGGCGGAATTGTTCAAACGGCTCGTCGGCGTGATGCCCTGTTTTGTCGGGGTATAGTGAGATCGATGTTTAAACTGATCAATCAATCATTGCGTTGAATGCTCTATATCGAAAGACAAATATAATGGACGGGAACAAGTAGGAATGTGAGCCCCGATTTCGTCATCCATAGAGTATTCTGTAATACACGTACGAAGGGACCTTTGACTTTTGGGGGAAATTGTTATCAACAATTTCGTGGTTCAGAATATTGAGTAATGAGATTTAAGACTTGTTCCAGATTGATTATGATGATAATTTGTATCTACTAGCTCTAAAATCCAATTAGGAGCATCAAGCTTAAGGCAACCTAATTTAGATGCTCGATAAGCTAAGAAAATGAGCTTCTGTATCACACTCACACCCACAGCGAAACCAAGCTCCTCCATAAGATCAAAGGACAACTTGGAGCCACCAAGTTTTGACATCATGCAACCCGGATCAGCTCGCCGGATCAAAGGACGCAAGATCAAGCCAATCTTTCACCAAAATCCAAATGCGGGATTCGGGTACCCGGTGACAAAGCAGGCAATTGCCACAATTAGGCCAACCCGGCGTTGGAGCCGGTCCGCCGTCCAAACACGGTTTTGAGTGATGAGCCACGAAAAGAATTTGCATTTCAGCAGATCCCACACCTTCCAAATAGTACTATTCATTTGAGACCTAATGGTCCGGCAAATTGGGCTTTATAGGTCGAGGACGACATGTAGGAGCCTGAACCGGTGAGCTTCCAAATGATCGTGTCGCGGGTGCCCTCATGGAGTTGAAGAGAGGACGTGAACTCCCATAACTGGACGAACTCTTGGATGTGAAGCACCGATAAACCGTCAGAGAGGTCAATTTGCTGTCACTAATTTAGAGCCTCCCTAACTGACCAAGATTTCTTTTTTTGATAGAGCAAAGATGTAAGGGGCAAAGGTTTTGGGGCTGATTCCGTCGGCCCAAGGGGCACTGATCCAAAAGCGGGCTTTATTGCCATTCCCGATGGTAACTTTGGTCAGGGAGTGAAAGATGTCCATATCGTGTTTCTTGCAAGGGAGACTGGGTTCCGACCCATGGCCTCTCTGGTTCCGTCCAATCAAGCCATGGCCACCTAATAAAGAGAGCGTGCGAGAGAACATATCCAAGTTTAGGAGCCCAAGGCCACCGAGCGCGGTAGGGTGACAAACAAGCTTCTAATTGATTTTACACTTGCCTACGGAGACCATGTCGGAACCCCCCAAATCCAAGCACGAATGAGCTTTTGAATAGCTTGGAGGAACTCCACAGGAACCTCAATGGTTGTTAAGAGATAAATAGCATGTTCCCTGAGAACCGATTTGGCCAAGGTGGTGCGGCCCGCGATGTTGAACGACTTTCCTTACCTAGGAGCAAGCCGACCGGCCACCTTGTCTTCAATGAATTGGAGGTGGATGCGCTTGAGCTTTTTCAGAGCTAGAGGCAGCCCAAGATACTGCATCGGAAATGTAGTGGTGATAGGCTGATAGCCGGAAGGTCCCTCAAAATGTCAACTATGTCAACACGTTGGAGCAATGAATGGGAGCAAGGAGGCTCTTTTGGAAGTTAGTCATAAGCCCGGTGACGCGGCCCAAATTATCGGGAATTTGCGCAAGGGCGGTAACATCCTCCTTAATTGGAGCCAAGAAAATTCGCAATCTTACGTGAGAACACGCCTCAGATGTGCTGTGCCTTCAGGAGACCCAATGATCGAAGACAAGGGTAGAAGGACTAGCAAGCTCTCTAGGTTTTGATTATGCTTTCGCTGTAAACAGCTCGGGCCGCAGTGGTGGCTTGGGTTTATTTTGGAATAATGGAATAAACGTAGAGATTTTACCCTACTCTCAGTATCACATCGATGCCATTGTCTCTTCCCCGGGGATGGAACCGTGGCGTTTAACTTGTGTGTACGGAGAGGCACAAGTCAGCGAACGATACAAAATGTGGGATTTGCTGAAATTCATAAAGTCATCGTACCCGCATATGTGGATGTGCATCGGTGATTTTAATGAAGTACTCCGGAAGGAGGAACACGACGGCGTGCAGGAGCGCAGCAATGCTCAGATTGCAGCCTTTCGTGAGACAGTGGATGTGTGTGGTCTGGCTGACCTCAGCTTCACTGGAATACCTTGGACTTTCGAGAAAAAGGTTGCGGGAGGCACATACTATCGAGTCCGGCTTGATAGAGCACTAGCGTCTCCGACCTAGTGCGCACGCTACCCTTTGGCTGAGGTCCGTCATCTCGCTTCGGCAGCAACATCTGATCATATTCCCATTTTACTGAAGATGGAACCTTCCACGGCCTCGGACCAAAGAAAACGACCACTGTTTCGATATGAGACGATGTGGGAATCTCATGGCGAGTTTAAACTAATGCTTGATCAAACTTGGCGGGAAGCTGATAAAAGCCAAACCATGCAAGGACTACAGGAGAAGCTGACCTCCCTCTCTGAGTCTTTATCAACGTGGAACTCTACCACATTTGGCCATGTCCGCAAGGAAATTCGACAGCTCAAGAGGGAGCTGGAAATTCACAGGACTGCACCCCTCCGCGTTGGCCCATCCTACGAGGAACTGAAAGTTGCAGCTCGTCTGGTTGAGCTGCAGCATAGGGAGGAGCAGATGTGGCGCCAGCGCTCGCGAGTCCAATGGCTCTCTGAAGGGGACAGGAACACCCATTTTTTCCATCAAAGGGCAAGTAGGATAAAGAAGAAAAACAAAATTGTCAGATTAACTCGCTCTGATGGTACTGTTACCGAAGACCAGCGTGAGCTGCAGCAGATGTCTCGGATTTCTATGATGATCTATAGAGGTCTGAAGGAACGAGTGGGATGGATGAGGTGCTCGCATCGGTGCCGGTCAGGGTTACTGCCGAGATGAACGCCTCCTTGATAGCCCCTTTCAAAGAACAGGAAGTCAAGACTGCTCTTTTCCAAATGTACCCGACAAAGGCTCCAGGCCCAGATGGCTTTCCAGCACATTTTTTTCAGCGGCACTGGGATCTTTCTGGGGAGGAAGTTACTCGGTCAGTGTTGAGGATCTTACAAGGGGAGGAAAGCCCGGAAGGTATTAACAAAACGTTTATCATACTTATCCCTAAGGTGGCTCAACCGGAGGAGCTAGGCAAGTTTCGGCAATTAGCCTTTGCAATGTCATCTATAAAATTGCCTCTAAGGTTCTTGCCAATAGGTTAAAAATTATCCTCCCAAAGATTATTTCGGAGGAGCAGTCCGCTTTTGTTCCAGGGAGACTTATCACAGACAACATCATCACTGCATATGAGTGCCTGCATTTTAGGAAGAGGAATGGAGCTAAGAAGCACAAACATTGTGCTTTGAAACTAGACATGCGGAAAGCATATGATCGCGTGGAATGGAACTATCTACAAGCAATCATGCACCGCATGGGTTTTCACGATCGGTGGATACAGCTAATCATGAGGATGATATTTTTGGTATCTTTTTCGGTCCTATTCAATGGAACACCGTTGCAGGAGTTTCGCCCCTCGAGAGGAATTCGACAGGGTGACCCCATATCCCCATACTTGTTTTTGATAGCAGCAGAGGGCCATTCAGGCCTCCTAAAGAAGAGTCGTCAGTCATCGCATCTTACAGGAGTCCAGGTGGCGCCGACTGCCCCGGCAGTTAACCACCTCCTCTTTGCGGATGACAGCCAGCTGTTCGTCAAAGCAAGTGAAGCGGGAGCAAATGATGTCAAAGCTCTACTAGATAAAGATTGCGCCGCATCAGGCCAAAGGGTGAATTTGGATAAATCATCTTTGTTCTTTAGCAACATGGATTGACTTGCACGACAGGCATGGCGATTATTGCAGCAGCCTGAATCTTTAAGTGCAAGAATTCTGAAGGCGGTATATTTTCCTTCTAGTGATCTTCTCGATGCTCAGCTCGGCACACACCCATCTCAAGTATGGAGAGCTTTATTTGAAGGAAAAGAGACGATGAAGCAAGGCCTAATCAGGAGGATAGGCTCAGGAGAAACCACTCATGCTTGGAAACAAAACTAGATTCCGCGTGATCACATGCTTCGGCTGGTAGCATGTATCAAAGATGAGGCTCCTGAACTGGTAAATGCTTTCATCAATCCAGACTCGGTCACCTGGAATGTTGAGGCTCTGAACAATTTTTTCCTTCCCATGGATGAGGACTACATATGCAAAATTCCACTAAGCACGCGAAGGCAAACGGACTTGTGGGCGTGGCACTATGATAGGTCTGGAATTCTTTCTGTCCGGTCTGTTTATCGTATGCTCGTTAGAACAAGGAAGAAGAGAGTGGACTGGATGGAGCATCGGCCAGCTTCGTCAAACTCGGTTGGCGAGGAAAAACAATGGACTAGGTTATGGAAGATGCAGGTCCCTTCCAAGCTGCGGGTGTTCATGTGGAGACTCGCACACTAGTCCCTACCTACAGGAGATGTCCGGCACCACCGCCATATGGCGGAGACCAGCTGCTGCTCAGTTTGCGGCGCTGAGGACTCCTTGAGACACTCCTTAATCACCTGCAATATTTCCCAATGCGTGTGGGCATTGGTCGATGAGGAGATTACTCAGCATATGAGGTTGACTGAAGAACCATCAGCTAAACAGTGGCTGTTTTCGATGATGGAGTCGCTCAATCAAGCTGAGTTCACGGAGATGATCGTCACGTTGTGGGCAATTTGGTATGCCCGCAGGAGACTGGTCCATGATGGCGAACAGCAAAGTCTGCTTTCTACTTTCCTGTTCGTCAGATGGTTCCTTGATGATCTGGCTCTTACGCCTAAACCTGCTGGTGTGCATCCTAAGCAGGAGAGAGCAGCGGCACCAAAGTGGCTTCCACCGCCGTCTCAGAGCTGTAAGATTAACGTCGACGCTGCGACGTCGAAGACGGGGATAGCAGGAGCAATATCAGCGGTTTGCCGCAACGATACGGGTGAGTTCTTGGGAGCTTCCACCCTAACAGTGACAGGTGGTCTGAATCCAGCTGCGCTAGAGGCATTGGCGTGTCGCGAAGCCTTGGCTCTAGCACAAGATCTGAACATCAATCGGCTTTGTGTAGCATCAGACTGCTTGGAGATGATCAACAACTTGAAGCACCCGTATATGGGAGAGTATGGCATGGTTGTGTCAGAGATCCTGGCAACAGCCTCTCGTTTTGAGTTAGTTGAGTTTAGGCATGAAAACCGGAGCTCTAATGGTGAAGCTCATCGGCTTGCTCGTAGTAGCATCAGCGAAGGACTTGGACGCCGCCTGTGCCTGCTCAATCCTCCTGATGGTCTCTGTATTCCTATAACTTTCCAAAATAATCAATAAAGGGGGTCGGTTATCTTAAAAAAAATTGGAGCCAAGAAAATTACTTTGTATTCCGCATAGAGAGATGTTCAGAAGTGCCCCCCCCCTCTTCGGCAAGCCAGTGATCCGACAGCAGGCGCTCACGACGACCACGCCCTTTTTCGACCCAGTAAACCGCATTAGTCTTTGACACATCAATCAACCCGGCGTAGGAGCATGGGATTTGGACACATCAGCAAACCTGTTGTTGAAGTCGAGTATGAGCTTCTATCCAATCGGAAAAAAGAAGAAGCAAAGGCTTTTCGCCTTATCTTTGCATTTAAGTGCTCGAAAGGAGAATCGGAGACTTTACACCTATCTTTTCTACTTGCTTTTCGTTTTCTAAAAACAAGAGATCTAGGAACCTGCAGCAGCATCGACAGCATCCACATCAACTCCACCGTGCATGCACCACCGATCGATGCAGCTCGCTCTATATAAAGAACGAACGGCGACACGAAGTCCCCACCGAGAAGCTACTCTACAGTACGCCCAAGGCTAGATCACAAGAACGATTCGTGTAAGTCACATCATCATATCTCCGATGGCATCGGCTCCCTCTGTTGTGCTCCAGGTGCTGGTGCTTGCCGCAGCCCTCACCGCGGTACCGTGCATCCTCTCGGACCCGACGCCGCTCCAAGACTTCTGCGTGGCCGACCTTAAGGCCACGACGGCGGTCGACGGGTTCACGTGCAAGCCGCCGGCCACCGTGGAGGACGACGACTTCTTCTCGGCCGCCATCGTCTCCGGGTCCAACACAAGCAACCCCTTCGGCGCAAACACCACGCGCGCCACGGTGTCGGCATTCCCGGGCCTGAACACGTTGGGGCTCTCCATCACGCGCGTGGACCTCGCGCCGGGCGGGCGGGCTCAACCCACCGCACTCGCACCCTCGCGGCTCTGATGTAGCCCAACCTATGGTTCCTACAACAAGTGGCCCAATGACAAGAGCAAGAGTCAAGGCTCTCCATGATAAGGTGAATTCACTCCTATCTATGTGTGATCTCGACACTCCTTTGAATGGGTTGCTACTTCATTCGGATACTTTGTGCATACTCAGGAACCATCTTGTCGACGACCCACAATGGAGTGGAGAAGATGACCAAGCGAAGCCCCAAGAGAGCAGCCAAGGAGAAGAAGAAGAAGCCCAAACTGCTTCGGGCGGTACTACCGGCTCCGACCCGGTACTACCGCCCCCGCCTGACGTGTCACCTGCTGAAGATACTACCGGGGCCGGTACTACCGCGTCTTGCCGCCCCGGTACTACCGCAACATGCCGGCGCGGTACTACCGCGCCAACTACCGCGCCTACTGCCGGATCTCCCGGAAGCTCCTGGTGTCGCCGGGTTCTAACCCGGTAGTGACCCCGGTAGTGGCCCGGTACTACCGCAAGCCCGGTACTACCGGGTTACCTCCGGTACTACCGCTGCGGGCGAGTCTGCGTGCTGAAAAGGCTCCCCTGCCTTGTAATCTTATCCCCTTTTGGATCTAGACTATAAATAGTTCGTCCCCTTCCTAGGGTTAGGGTTAGACTATGATTTGGGAACTAAAGTAGAGCCTTGCTCCTTCTTCTCAAAGTGTCTCTTTCCTCCTATGGAGATGACTCAAGGCCTCCCCTTGTGGAGATGAACCAAGGCCTCCTCTTGAGGAGAAGATCCCTGCGTGGATACCAAGGCTTCCGCTTGTAGTTGCGATTACTTGCTAATCTTCCTCTTTGAGTGGCTAGATTGGTTGGTTGGATTGACCAATTGGACAAACAATCCTAAGAGTAAGGTGTGCTTGGGAGAGGAGAATTGGGGGCTACCCTCGGGGATTTGTTACCAATTGAGTCTTGCCGGGTTGCTACTTGCTATTTACCCTTGTTTTGAGTGATTCCCCTCTTTTGTGTTCTTCGTTCTTCGCGTGTTCTTCGTGTTCATCGTTCTCTCCACAAATCCGTGAAAATCGGGACCAACCTACATCATATGGTATCAGAGCTCTAGGTTGACACGGATTTGATTTGTGTTTCCACCAAAATCCACCAAATTTTTCTTCGTTTTTGAGAAATTCGAAAATTTCCACCAAAAATAGCCTTGCCTTGATTCGAGCCGATCTGTCGATTCGTTGCGTTTTTGGTAGTTTTTGTCCATGGATCTGTTGCTTTAGGACCCCCTCCACCTTGTTTGCGTTCCCTAGCCTTAATTTTGCCAATTTCCCACGAATTTGAGGATTTATCGGGTCCAATTTCGCCCAAAATCGAAAGTCAACCATCAGAAATCGGGCAGGCCGGTACTACCGGGCCCAGGCCGGTACTACCGGGTTTTCAAAATTTGGCCGAATTTTTTTCTTTTTCCTCGGTTCGTTTTGGCATTTCCTCTTTGGTTTGAGTCCTTCTTGGTGTGCCTACGTCTTCGACATCGACAAGCTTCCGCAGCAACGCATCATCAACGCCAAGCGACGACGCCACCAAGGACTCGACATTTCCCCACCACCATAATCCGTTGTGAGCCCTTCTTCCTTTCGTGTACCTTGACCTATCGGACTAGCTCTTTGATATTGCGAGGCATTGCACGTGTTGAGTGTTTGTCTTCAAGTATTGGCGAGTGTGTATCGTTAGAGAGCTTGGCACTAGCAAAAGAGAAGGAATCATCGTCAAAAAGCAAAAATCAAAAAAAAAGAGAAAAGAAAAGAATCAAGTGGTGCCAAGTATCATCTCTTGTAGGTTGCGACAAAGCTTGAACCGCCAAAGTGAGTGAGTGTGTAACTCTTGTGCAAATCCGTTGCCCACAAAAAGCAATTGAGCTAGCGTCCTCTTGTGTTGGGTGACATTGAGCACGTAGTCTTCGTTAGGTTGTCTATCTTCGAGTGCTCGCCCTTTGGTCGCCCAACCCCATCATTCGCTTTTGTGTGTGTTTCTTGATATTTGTGGTTGGAGTTTCTTTGGTAATTTGATCATTGTGGATTTTCTCTACCTTTGACAATATACTTGTCGTCGGGTTTGCTTGTTTCGTTTGCCACTTCATACCTTCCTATCCTCATAAGTGTGTGTGTTGGGTGTTAGAACCGGATTCTCCTCTCAAGCCACATTATACTTGGGATATAGTTTGTCTTGGTTTTTCTTTACCACATCTCACTTGATCTTGAGAAAATGTTTAGGGGAAGTACAAACGGAAGCTCAAGCTCGGATGAGGAAATCCATGGTGGAGTTCGCGGTGATCATGGCTATGTCACACAATCGGAGCTTGTTGGCATGCGACACTTTCTTCGTGATAACCTAGGACGCTACGAGCGCCGTCTTCAAAATCAAGAGAACACTTCAACGACGCATGCATGCTCAAGAAGCAAATATGGAGCGGTTGACCGAAGCTATCAACAACCTTGTGCGACAACGAGCTTCGTCTCACTCAAGCCGTACAAGAAGCACCTCAAGGTCGACACAAGCACGTCATGGTCGTCATGAACCTCGACAAGAACGTCAACATGATCCAAGGCGCGACGCCCATGAACGACCTCCTCATAACGTTGAACAACCACATGATCTTCACGCGAACAATGCCAATGCGCATCAAGAGCAACCTCACCAAAAGTTGAACGTCATGAACGCATGCCATCACCACCACCGCAACAACGTGATCGTCATGACCCATTGGCTAATGACAATGGCGTTCCGGGTGCGAATGACTTTGATGAACAAGGACGTCACCCACGTCATCCTCCAAGGCCACGTCATCACAATCATATCAATGCGAACAATAACGAACAACCCGTACATCAACAAGAGCACCAACCCCAACATGATCCTCGTCCTCGTCAAGAGCTTCCACATGATCCCAACAACACCATCACGCCGAGTCAAGTGATAACGAGTCAAGCCAACACAATGGTGATGGACTCAATCGAAGGAGACGTGGACGTGCATTCCCACGTGGTGCTCATGGTGACAACTATGATGACTTGACCAACGTCCGCTTTGACATACCCAAGTTCTACGGCACAAGTGATCCGGAAGCTTACTTCTCATGGGTACTCAAGGTTGACAAGATCTTCCGCGTGCAACGCTTCTCGACAACAAGAAGGTTGCCTTAGCCTCGATGGAGTTTGAAGAGTATGCCCTCTTGTGGTGGGAACAACTACAAGATGCTCGCGTCGCTAACCACCAACAACCAATTGACACTTGGGTTGAAATGAAAGAAACAATGTACAAGCGCTTCGTGCCAAGCCATTACACTAGAGACTTATACAAGAAGTTGCAAGAGTTGAAGCAAGGTTGAAGTCGGTTGACGAGTACTACAAGGAGATGGAAATCTCCATGATGAGAGCCAATGTCAACGAGTACGAAGAGCAATCCATGGCTCGTTTCATGAATGGCCTCAACTATCCAATCAAGAAGATCGTGGAGTTCCAACCATATGCCTCTTTGGTAGAGCTAGTACATCAAGCTTCCAAGGCCGAGCGCCACGTGCTTGAAGAGCTCAAATACCTCAAGACAAAGGCATTCTTCGCCAACAAGCCTTCTTCATCAACTTCTACACCTTCACAAGCTCTTCCTCAAGCGAACACTCGAGGTCCTCCAAGAGTCTCTACTTCGACACCTCAAGCGCCTCAACCTTTCAAGAAAGTACCTCCCTCCAAGGCGCCTCAAGGATCTTCGTCCGGCACAAGACTCTTGCAATGCTACAAGTGTGGCGGACAAGGGCACAAATCTTTTGAGTGCACCAACAAGAAGGTCATGATCATCAATGACATGGGAGAGTATGAATCTATGAGTGAAGATGAGTACAATGCTTTGAACAAGGTCGCCACAATGCAAAGTGCTCAAGAAGAAGAAAGTGAGATCTATTGTGATGGCGACAACAACCCTTCCTTGGTTGTGGCAAGAGCTCTAACCACCAATGTTCAAGTGGAAGAAGACCAAAGATGCAATTTGTTCCAAACAAGAGCGGGAATCAATGGAAAGTCCATCAAGGTCATCATAGATGGTGGAAGTTGATACGTCTCAAACGTATCTATAATTTTTGATGTTCCATGCTGTTATTATATCAATTGCTACATGTTTTGGTTACACTTCATATCATTTTTATGCATTTTCTTGGACTAACCTATTAACAAGATGCCACAGTGCCAGTTCCCTGTTTTCTGCTGTTTTTGGTTTCAGAAAATCTATTAAGGAAATATTCTCGGAATTGGACGAAACAAAAGACATCGTCAATAATATCACGAGGAGATCACGGAGTCCAAAGGGGAGTCGGAGCAGACCCACCAGGGGGCCACGCCACACTAGGGCGCGGCCCAGGGTGGGCCCGCACCCCCCTATGGCGTGGTGGCCCCCCTCGGCCACCGACGCCGCCTCTTCGCCTATATATTCTCCGCGACGCGAAAACCCTATTACGGTCGATCATATTCCACGAAAAGTTCCGTCGCGGCCGTCATCGTCAATCTAGATCGGAGGAGTTCTGAAGCTCTCCCCGGCACCCTGCCGGAGGGGAGATCATCACCGGAGGGCTCTACATCACCATGCCTGCCTCCGGAGTGATGCGTGAGTAGTCCACCCCTGGACTACGGGTCCATAGCAGTAGCTAGATGGTTGTCTCTCTACCTTGTGCTTCCATGTTTAGATCTTGTGAGCTGCCTAACATGATCAAGATCATCTTATTGTAATGCTAGATGTTGTGTTTGCTGGGATCCGATGAATATTGATACCATGTTTATTCAAGTTGTTTATCTATGTGCTCTTGATCTTGCATGCTCTCCGTTGCTAGTAGATTCTTTGGCCAAGTAGATGCTTGTGACTCCAAGAGGGGGTATTTATGCTCGATAGTGGGTTCAGTCTCTAGATATCTAGATCAGTGACAGAAAGGTCTAAGATGGTAGATGTGTTGTTGCTACTAGGGATAAAAAATTGGTGCAGTGTCCAAGGGCACTTGTATTGATTACATTACACACTTTACTTCATGCAATAATCTGTTGTTAGCAACTTAATACTGAACAGGATGCGGATGCTGCCTTGAAGGTGGATTATTTAGGCATAGATGCGGTTGGAATAACGGTCTATGTACTTTGTTGTAATGCCCAACTAGATTTCATAGTAGACATCTTGGCATGTATTGCATTGTTATGCCCTCTCTATTTGTCAATTGCCCAGCTGTAATTTGTTTACCCAACATGCTAGTTATCTGTTCTGAGAGAGACACCACTAGTGAACTGTGGACCCTGCTCCAATTTCCTCATACTGTTTACACAACCTGCTGCAATCATCTGTTTCCTGTTACTTGCTGTTTTTCCTGCTGTTTTCCACACCATACGTTTAACTCTTTGTTTCTGCAAGACCGGAGAGATTGACAACCTCTCTGTTTCGTGTTGGGCAAAGTTCTGGTTTGTGCCTGTGCAGATTCCACGTTGGTGCAAGCTCCCTAGCGCCAGGGGGACTCAACATCAACAACCTTCCGATAGATCGTCAAGTCCTACTGGATTGATAACCTTGGGTAGATTTCTCAAGGGAAAACTTCTGCTGTCTACATCATAACCCTCCTCTTGGGGTTCACCAACACGTAGCCATCAGAAGTTGCCACAACCTAGCGAGCAAAGAACTTTGTGATAAGCTCAACTTGAAGTTCAAGAAGCACCCACATCCCTACCATGTGCAATGGTTGAGTGATACCGGAGCCGTCAAGATTCAACACATGGTGCAAGTGTCCTTCAAGATTGGAGCCTATGAAGATACGGTTGATTGTGATGTTGTGCCTATGAACGTTTGTCACTTACTCCTTGGGCGTCCATGGCAATTTGACAAGGGTGCTATGCATGATGGAAGACAAACTACTATAGCTTCAAGAACAACGACAAGACCTTCGTCCTTCGTCCCATGACACCAAGTCAAGTCATCGCCGACAACGCCAAGACCATTGCAAGGGCACAACAAGATCGTTCGTCTAGTGAGATGAGTGGTGAGCGAGAGACCCACCATAAAGTGAGTGAGAGCCACAAGCCAAATGAGTGTGACACTTCAAAGAGAGTTCCCACAAAACTTACACTATTTGCCACAAAGAGAGAGATGAGGGAGTTGAGAGAGAACCCATCCACCCTCCACTATGTGCTCATATGCAAGGGTGAAGTTTCTATGACTAACGACTTCACAAACCTTCCTCCTTCTTTGTTGTCTCTTTTGAAGGACTTTGAAGATGTCTTCCCTCAAGAAGTGCCACCGGGACTACCTCCTCTACGTGGAATCGAGCACCGCATCGACCTTGTTCCCGGCGCACCGCTACCAAACCGCGCTCCTTACCGCACCAACCCCGAAGAGACAAAGGAGATCGAGCGGCAAATACAAGAACTTCTTGCCATGGGACATATCCGCGAGAGCTTGAGTCCGTGTGCCGTGCCCGTCATCTTGGTACCCAAGCACGACAACACTCTTCGCCTTTGCATGGATTGTCGCCCCATCAACGCCATACCGTTCGGTATCGCCATCCTATCCCTCGACTTGATGATATGCTTGATGAGCTTTGTGGTTCCGCTATATTCTCCAAAATTGATCTTAAAAGTGGATATCACCAAATAAGATGTGTGAAGGTGATGAATGGAAGACCGCATTTAAAACAAAGCTTGGTCTTTATGAGTGGCTCGTCATGCCATTTGGTCTTTCCAATGCACCTTCTACTTTTATGCGTCTCATGAATCATGTTTTGCGTCCTTTTATTGGCAAATTTGTTGTGGTATACTTTGACGACATCCTTATCTATAGCAAGTCTTTGGAAGAGCACACTTCTCATGTTGCTCAAGTTTTGTTGGTTCTTCGCAATGAAAAGCTTTATGCAAACCTTTCTAAGTGCACTTTTGCCACCAACAAACTTGTTTTCTTGGGTTTTGTTGTTTCTTCGGATGGTGTTGAAGTTGATGATGCCAAGATACAAGCAATTCGGACTTGGCCTTTTCCGATGTCACTTGAGGAGTTGAGACGTTTTCTTGGTTTTGCCGGATTTTACCGCCGTTTCATCAAGGATTTTTCCACAATTGCTTGCCCCCTCCATGAACTTACAAAGAAGAATGTACCTTTCATTTGGGGCAATGCACATGATTTTGCTTTCAATGAGCTCAAACGGTTATTAACCGAAGCACCACTCCTTGCCCTTCCGGATTTCTCTAAGACATTTGAGATTGAATGCGATGCAAGTGGATTGGGCATTGGTGGAGTGCTTATGCAAAATGGTAGACCCATCGCATACCATAGTGAGAAACTAGATGGAGCTCGCTTGAATTACCCCATTTATGACAAAGAGTTATTTGCTTTGGTTCGTGTTTTGGATGTGTGGCAACATTACCTTCGTCCTAAGGAATTTGTCATTCATTCCGACCATGAATCCTTGAAATATTTGAAAAGTCAAACAAATTTGAACAAAAGACATGCTAAGTGGGTTGAGTTCATTGAGTCTTTACCTTTGTAATCAAATACAAGAAAGGTAAAGACAATGTGGTCGCGGATGCTCTATCCCGCAAGGCCAACCTACTTACACGTCTTGACATTAGTGTCTTGGGTTTGGATGAGATAAAGAGTTGTATGCTACCGATGCTTTCTTTGGAGACATTTTCGCTCAATGTTCGGAGCACAAAGGAATTGGTGATTTCTATTTGCACCAAGGTTTCTTGTTTAAGGCTAACAAACTATGTATACCCGAGTCTTCGCTTCGTTTGGTCCTTTTGAAGGAATCTCATGGAGGAACACTCATGGGTCACTTTGGCCGCGACAAGACCTACGCCATGCTCCACCAACTACTATTGGCCTAGAATGAAGCGTGATGTGGAACGCCTAGTTCGACGATGTTCTACATGTCTCAAAGCTAAGTCTACTCTAAACTCTCATGGGTTATACACCATTGCCTATTCCACATCACCCATGGTCCGATATAGCTATGGATTTTGTCTTAGGACTCCCACGCACTAAAACAAACAAGGATTCCATCTTTGTCGTCATTGATCGCTTCTCTAAAATGGCACACTTTATACCTTGCAACAAGAGCGACGATGCTTCACACATTGCTACTTTGTTTTTCAGGGAAATCGTCCGTCTTCATGGCGTGCCAAAGACCATTGTGTCGGATCGTGACACCAAGTTCGTGAGCTATTTTTGGAAGACTTTGATGGCCAAGATGGGAATCAAGCAACTATTCTCCACCGCATACCACCCTCAAACCGATGGCCAAACCGAAGCCTATCCACACTCCTTCGTGTGTTGATCAAGCCTAACTTGAAGAATTGGGAAGAGTGCATCCCACACGCCGAGTTCGCCTACAATCGAGCACTACACCGCGCAACAAAGAGAACACCCTTCGAGGTCGTCTATGGCTCCAACCCCTACACCGCGCTAGACATGCTTCCACTTCCACTCCGTGAGCAAGTTAACATGGACTTCGACAAGCGAGCCGCGTACATGAAGAAACTACATGAAGACACAAGACACGCTTGAGAAGCACAACAAAGACCATGCTACGAAGATGAACAAAACAAGCGCGCCATGATATTTGAAGAAGGAGACCTTGTTTGGCTACACCTTCGCAAAGATCGCTTTCCGGATGCAAGGAAGTCCAAGCTTCACCCTCGTGGAGACGGACCTTTCAAGGTCATCAAGCGCATCAACGACAATGCCTACAAGATCGACATCTCCAACTCCAAACACTTGGTCCATGACACCTTCAACGTCGCCGACCTATCGCCATACCTTGGAACATCAAGCGATGAGGATGACCAAGAGTCGAGGACGACTCTTTTCCAAGGGGGGGAGATGATGTAGCCCAACCTATGGCTCCTACAACAAGTGGCCCAATGACAAGAGCAAGAGTCAAGCTCTCCATGATAAGGTGAATTCACTCCTATCTATGTGTGATCTCGACACTCCTTTGAATGGGTTGCTACTTCATTCGGATACTTTGTGCATACTCAGGAACCACCTTGTCGACGACCCACAATGGAGTGGAGAAGATGACCAAGAGAAGCCCAAGAGAGCAGCCAAGGAGAAGAAGAAGAAGCCCAAACTGCTTCGGGCGGTACTACCGGCTCCGACCCGGTACTACCGCCCCCGCCTGACGTGTCACCTGCTGAAGATACTACCGGGGCCGGTACTACCGCGTCTTGCCGCCCCGGTACTACCGCAACATGCCGGCGCGGTACTACCGCGCCTACTACCGGATCTCCCGGAAGCTCCTGGTGTCGCCGGGTTCTAACCCGGTAGTGACCCCGGTAGTGGCCCGGTACTACCGCAACCCGGTACTACCGGGTTACCTCCGGTACTACCGCTGCGGGCGAGTCTGCGTGCTGAAAAGGCTCTCCTGCCTTGTAATCTTATCCCCTTTTGGATCTAGACTATAAATAGTGTGTCCCCTTCCTAGGGTTAGGGTTAGACTATGATTTGGGAACTAAAGTAGAGCCTTACTCCTTCTTATCAAAGTGTCTCTTTCCTCCTATGGAGATGACTCAAGGCCTCCCCTTGTGGAGATGAACCAAGGCCTCCTCTTGAGGAGAAGATCCCTGCGTGGATACCAAGGCTTCCGCTTGTAGTTGCGATTACTTGCTAATCTTCCCTCTTTGAGTGGCTAATTGGGTTGGTTGGATTGACCAATTGGACAAACAATCCTAAGAGTAAGGTGTGCTTGGGAGAGGAGAATTGGGGGCTACCCTCGAGGATTTGTTACCAATTGAGTCTTGTCGGGTTGCTACTTGCTATTTACCCTTGTTTTGAGTGATTCCCCTCTTTTGTGTTCTTCGTTCTTCGCGTGTTCTTCGTGTTCATCGATCTCTCCGCCCAAATCCGTGAAAATCGGGACCAACCTACATCAGGCTCGGAGCTGGTGCTGGTTCTCAAGGGCGAGGTCATGGTGGGATTCACGTCCGGAGCCAACCGGCTCTACTCCAAGGTGGTGAAAGAGAACGAGCTCTTCGTCGTGCCCCGCGGGCTGCAGCATTTCCAGCTCAATGTCGGCGCTGGTGTTCGTAGCCATGTTCGATGGACAGTCACCGGGCTTGGTAGTGCCCACGTTCTCGCTCTTCGCGAGCAAGCCGGCCATGCCGATGGAGGTGTTAGCCAAGACGTTCCTCATGGGCGAGGACGAAGTCGACGTTATCAAATCCAAATTCGCGGGCTTCTGATTGCGTTAACAAGCGTGCTCTGCTACTAGTTCAGCTGCCAAGTTGATAATGATGCTACGTAGAGAAGCCAGTACTCAAGTACTCCGTCCTTTTCCGTGGATGTGTGTGTATTCGTTCATTTTTATCGACCTATACCTTTTTTGATAATGATGCTACGTAGAGAAGCCAGTACTCAAGTACTCTGTCCTTTTCTGTGGATGTGTGTGTATTCGTTTATTTTTATCGACCTATACCTTTTATTGTGTACTCCTCCCTCCGTTTTTTAATATATGATATTTTACCATTTGTCCACATGCACATGTATACAAATGTATGTAGACATATTTAATGTGCATGTTCACTCATTTTAGTGTGCATGTAGACAACATGTAGAACATCTAAAACATCTTATATTAAAAAACGGAGGGAGTATATTTCTTCTTGTGTGCGTTTATTTGCCCGCCTGCAGAAATTGGTACAAAGTCAAATAATCTACTACTATGTACTGTATCTATTAATCTATCAATACACAAATAAAAAGAGTGTTGCTTACGATGGGGCCTCGGTTAGCCGCCCTTGGTCCATAGCCTATGACTTTAAACCAGCCACACTGCTAAACCGAATCATGTGAAAAATTGGCAGAGTTTGGAACCTATCTTGATTCGCTACACTACAAGGGAATCACTTTGTACTGTGTGCATGCATGCCCTAATTTTACAAGCATGTACGAATCTTTCTCCTCTGTTCACTCCATGCATGTGGGCCAACCTTCTATTTTGATACGTAGGGTGTACATACAAATAACAGGAAGGTTGGCATATGTGTGGAAAGTAGGTACAAAGTCTTATGTGAATCTTATACTAAAATATGTCTAGATACATGCAGGGACGGAGACGGGCCGTGGGCTAGCAGGGGTCAGACCCCCCCCCCCCCCAACATTCGGCCCCCCTCAAGGTAAATAGCAGGCCTGTAGTAGTACTAATTGCCGTAGATAATCAACGAATCAATTATAGTACTAAGCCCAGTCATTTACGTGAGCAGTGAGCAGAGCACGCACACCAGCCCAACTGAAAAAATAATCAGCCCATCTGCGTGATTGCCCTTTTCTCGCTGATCGATCGTGGAAACCTGGGTCATTTAGCTTCTATTTTCTCTCGCCTAATCACATCGATTGTTCATACATATCGCCTAATGGTTACTGCCGCCGCCGCCGCCCTTATACTCGATTACTGGCGAGAGCATCCAGCGGAATAGCCGTGATCATGGCAGCTACCGATGATCATCGTTGGCTCGTTGCCTGCTTGCCGTCCGTCCGTGTCACTGCCCCCATCAACTCACCACCAAATTATTAAGGGAATTATTAATCAAGGTATGTTCTAATTCCTACTTTTCGTCGGTTTAGCCATAAGCTGTTAGTCCAAAAACAAATGAAATAGTATAACAGCTAGCTTTTCCATGCTAATTGCTTCAATCTCAGATTGGGCCTAATGCTGATTCAGATCTAGTATTCAAGAAAAAGAAGATCTAGTGTAGTTGATAACTTGTAATATATATATTTTCTGAACGCTTTGCATCCTGTGCTTGGAGTAACGATGTAGCTTTATTTGAACTTTTGAAGAAAAAATAGCTATTTTGTTACCAAATAGATGCCAGATTCTTCATAAATTTTATGTTTAGTCTTTTCTTTACGACTTCGCCTTGGATTATCATTGCTCGCACCCCTATATCTAAATCCTGGCTCCGCCCCTGGATACATGTGTGTAGAAAGTAGGTACAAAGTCTTATATTTTGATACGGAGGGAGTAGAAGCGAATCAACAACATAGTTCACCTTTTCTTCCTGACACAATGAATCGGTTCACTGCAATGTATGGAACCGGTGCATGGGACATTTTGAACCGCTTTTTTACTACGTTGTGGCTGGTCTTAAAATCATTCCGGAGGCTAAGGGACAAGAATACCTAGTATGCATGTCAACGAGCGTTCGATAGGGAGGTTTCGACCTGAACAATCTCGCGCACGCGTCATGCTCCTTGAACGTCGCTTTGCACAAAGTAATGAAAGAGACTCCCCAATGGTAGAGAAAAATGATTTTCCTTGGTGGAATGGGAATAGGCATGCAAGGGGACGGTCCGGCAGGACAGCGCGGACGTCCGCCAGACCCTCTGCTAATTGATAATCAGGGACCAGCTAACCAAATTGTTCAGTGAATCAGTCAAACACAAACGTGGCGGACAGTTTTTTCATCGAAGCGTCCGCCTACATGCCTAAATGGGAAGACCGAAAGAGACGCACCCGGGCTCCTCGCTCACTCTTTCCTCCTCCCTCTCAGACCCACTCCCCGATCCTCATGTCTACTTTTGTCCATATCTTATGTAAGTGTCGTTTCCGCTTTGAGAGATTCTAGGTCAAGGTAGCTAGATTCTTAGACTAGTCACAATGGGGAGTATCATAGATCGGTATCATGCATATGATACTAGTGTATGATACTACCCCTACAATGCATAGTATCATATAGTAGTATCATAGCCACATCTCATTTATTTGTTTCTAGTATCCCAATACAAATATGTGTACAAGATTAACTTGCTATTAAAATATCTTATTTTGCGTGCTATGATACCGTAACATAGGTAGATATCACCATCCTCTCTTTCTTCATTAATTACTGTGTCACATCAGATTTTTGCCAACATGGCATGCATGATACTAGCTATGATACTCCCATTGTGGCTAGTCTTAGATGTGGTTCAGGAAATCTAGGACGACACTCCAGTTGTTGCATAAATCCTATCCATTAACTTCACGCAAAAAAATGTGGAATCTCACAAAGGAGTTGTAGAGGTAAAGTTAACAAAATGTGGGCAGTGCGTGGGATCCGATCTGCATAACCAACAAGGTTATCTGTTGCCTTATGTTGCCTTAACGCCGCTCAGGACTATCATATTCTCTCCCTTGTCGACACGTGGTTGTAACATAGCCTCAAGTTGCATGTGCTTGGGCTCGCTTCCCTCGAGCATACAATCACGATGCAACGTGCACGGTTGGGGGTCTAAGAGAAGGTGGCGCTATGTACACCGCCGCCGGAACTTCTCGGCCGCGCCTCCTCCGGTTTGGTTCGGTCCCGCTGCTCACTCGCCGACCCTTAGGCACTCATGGGTGGGCGGTTGCGTTGGCTTGAGCCATTTTTGGAGTTGGCGTCGACCTTCTAGAGTTCCCTTCTTCGGTCGTGACGCGGCCTAGTAGCTCAGTGTATCGTCCCCTCAAGACGGTGCAAGCCGAGTTCTTGTCGGTTGATGTGGGTTGTGTTGTAAACCGTGTGGCGTTGTGTTTGTATCGTGTAGCCTTCTTGGCATTGTACCAGCCTTCTTGGCCTCTTTTTCTACGAAACTTGATGCACCTTCTAGGGCGTACCCTTGAAAAAAAAGGTGGCGCAAATTCCCAGTTTTTGTAGCACATCGTCCCGACGATGACGGAATTACATCACCACTAAGCCTGGAACTGGATGCAAGTCCAAATCCAACATGCAAAAGTCTAATTTTTATCCACTCTAAAGTTGTCAAATCCTTGTCCAATCCACGTTCAACTTTGTAGTGTCCAAATCCTTCCATGTCCAAGTTGTTGTATTGTTGAACATCCAAGGGCCAAATGGATCTTAGAAATAGTGGTGTCTCATGCAAGCCGCACAGGTAAAACAGCTGAAAGATTTGATACGAACCGTAATCCCTACTGTGGGTCCAGCTGATTAAAAACAAAAGCGTGAGTGTAGCTAGGTGTTAGCTGTAATAACTCAATCGTAACTGGACGTGCCCGAGCTGTGAGACATGGTCGTCCAATTGATGTTGGGCTATCCAGTTTTGAGGACCAAAACATGCATGTCCAATTGTATTGGATTTTATGTCCTATTGATGTCCATGTCCATTAAAGTCAATCCAACTAGATCCAACATGATTTAAGTCCAAAGTCCATTAGGCTACAGAAATCCAATTCCAGATTTAATTGCCTCGTTGCATAGTGGAGAGTACATCGCCTTCATTTAGCAATCAGCAGGTAAAGAGGTAACCTTGCCTCTAAGTTATTTGTGTACCTCTTGGACAAATGCAGCCAAGGTTGCCTGAACTTTCCATTGAAACCATTTGGCTTCTTGGTGTGAAATTTATGGGCCTTATACATGAACTCTACATTGACTCCATTAATTTGGGATTTCTGTTGTGGGCCTTGAGGCCTTTTTTAAAGACAAAGCATAGGCCACACTATTTGTGGCATGTTCCAACAAGTCTCTGGACTCTAACCACTTTTCCATGACATTTACCACACCTATTTAGGACCTACTGGTTCATCATCACGGTTGATATAATGGTCACTTTGCACGACGTTTCTTGGCCACGACCAAATTTTCTGCCTCGTTGAGGCATTCACAACTTGCTCCCTAAACAACACTGTGTGAGTATTCTCAAGGAGTCCCGATCGATTAGCCTGGTGCACAGCTAAGTTATTTGGTCAATACTCTGGCCCTCCATCCACACTACAAGAAATGTGTTGACATATGACCTTTTATAGTGGCCGTCAACAAATTAGTCAAAAATTAATGACGATTTCGCACCACTGCCTAAATTGTCGGTCCTTGTGGAGTGTGGACTCTAACCAAAGTGTGCTCGAGCAGGGCAGGTGCATAAACTAAAACACGATCTCTATAAAGTTTGCATTAAGTTTACACCAGCTATGGAGCACGATTCCTGGTCATCATCCACTAACCTCCTCGTCAGATGGGAAGACCATGTGATCGCATCTAGCAGTGACATGCACTGAGAGCGCTAGTCTTGTTCCGTGGTGAGTGCTTTATTGGAGGAGACTTGAACCCAGCCATTGGTAGTGAGTCTGATATCTTCAGCCTTGGACAACCTACAAGGATAGCATTAGTGAGAGCAAGCATAAGAAAAGCGCAGAGGAGCAGATTCAATCAGTGCTCGAAACCAGATCCTCTACCTCCACCCTATTTGCGGTGAATTTCCAGCAAGAGAAGTGATACAAAGACCAAACGTTTCCATCTTCTGTAGCAAATCCTTCTTATACATGACCATCCATTTTTTTACCCTTTTTAGGACTAACCACCACACCCATTTGCTGTACAATCTGAGAGTATAGTTAAAACCATAGAATTTACTATCCTCCGCTCTGATGCGGAAAATCAAAGACAAGAGCAAAGATTAGATCTTTGTCGGTGCCAAAAAGCTTGCGGCAATAATCAGATGACTGCCTTTTTTTCCTTTTTTGATGGCTTAGGGCACTATGTATTTTGCTCCTCCTATATCAACATAAAAGGCACAACTTTTACCTTGTTAAAAACCATAGAATTTCTAGTTTTTCATAAGCAGCACAAAATGCACGAGCAAATGGCATTTCAAGAGAAGGGTCGCATTAAACCACATGTGGTTTATGGAAGCCTCCCCCACCTCCCCGGAGTGGTTTTGGCAGGCAGACGACATCTCAGGAGACTAGAAACTTCTCTCCTATCCTCGTCCTGCTTGCCGAACCAGAAAAATCCCCGTTGAACCTTATCGATACAACGAAAGATCTAAGCTCGAGATACAAAGCCAATAGCTATTAGATTATAGATGATGTGAGGATCAGCTGGACATAGGACAATCTCCCATCCTTGGAGAGAAGTTGCACCTTCCAGTTCGAACATAATAGCCAGTATCTAAAGGATCGGTTGCACGCCGCCTTTCCGGAGCTCGGTCCTAGATAGTGGCATTGGCAGATCCAAATACTTGTAGGAAACTCAATAATGGACAATTTAATGTGGTAGTGATGGGTTATCCACCTTTTGTGCCTGAGGAGAAAAGGACCCCCAATGCCTGAGGAGAAAACGATGAGGACAAGCCATCAAAAGCACGCGCCACATCGAGCTTGAGAAGCAGATAGGTTATTCACCTTTTGTGCAAACCCACACATATTGCTCCACCCAAAACAAAAGTCTGAAGAAACACGATGTTTTGGTGGCCCAGTTTCCAATCTTGTTCCCTGTTACCCAGTCAAATTCCTTTCGTGTATTTGCGCAAACTGAACTTCCTTCCCGTTTAAGAATTTGGCTAGTAATGAATTAAGGGCATGGCCAACGGTATGGTTCAACCTACTGTCCCGCAGGTCCACAGGTTCGGATGTCCCGAAACAAGAAAAGCTATAGTCTCAAAAGAAGTTGTGGCCTGAAAAGGAGGCTGCTGCTTCGCAAGAAAAAGGAACGAAAGAGAGACGGAAAAGGTGGCAAGAGAAATGATCATGTGTACTTGGCTGAGCTTAATGCATGTGGGGCATTAGCTGTTGTTTTTTGGTGCAAAAACAACCAGCTGTAACTCCATGTTTCCAGCTGTACAAAGCTAGTGCTTCCATTGCTCGTGCCTTAAGAAGAGAGTTGTATGTTTTACCCTTTATAGAGAAAGTGCCTGGTTTCGTTTGATAATGGAAAAGCCTGAGAACGAGGCAGAGGCCCAGTGGTTGGAGTTGCGGTGAGCGCACTCAACAACCTAGGTTCGATCCCCATGGGGGGAAAATTTCAGGGATTCTCGCGAAGTAGCAATCCTCTATAAAAGTAAGCCACCAGGGCTAGTCCTGACTGGTCTCCTTTTTTTTAATAATGGAAAAGCCTAGTGAAATCGTGTGGTTTGGGCCTTGTGGCATGCCCGAGCACCCCGGACGCACTATATCACGGTTGACATTTTGGGGCACTTCAAAGTGCCCCTATATGTCAATTTTGTGCCTCAAATTGTTTTTGGGGCATTTTGAATAAGTGCAACGGATGCTCATGGCGCTAAATGTAAATGATATCGGGGCACTTTTAAATATGCCACAATAAGTGCTCCAAAATGTAACTATTAGAGGCACTTTGAATTTTGCCCCTAATACCTTTTGGGGCACTTTCTCAAAATGCCCCAAATACATTTTGGGGGCACTTTGAGAAACTGCCACTAATTCAACTCGAGGCATTTTCTAAATCTGCCCCAAATAATGTTTTGTGGCATTTTGATAAATTGCCCCAAATTGAATTAGAGGCCTTTTTCTTAAAGTTCCCCAAATAGTATTTAAGAAAACAATTGTTCAACACTGCATATAAATTTTAACAAATGATTCAACACTACATATAAAATTCAGAAAACATTTCACATATTACACAAATTTGGTAATATAATAATATACTCATGAGCCATTGACAAATGATTGAAAATCACATATTCCCACATCTGTGTATCACAATTTACAGCCATATTTTAAAGGAGTACAAGAAACTAATGGAACTCACTGGTAGATCTGATGCTAAACTACACTTTGCTGGTAGAAAACAAACGAGTACTTTCACATTCGCCAAACCATGTAGATTCCAGTGCTTGACAGCGGCACAGAGGTTGGCGGAGTCCTTGACAGCCTTGACAATATTTCCTGGCTTTCATTTCGAACAGAAGCGAGTTAGAATCAGGGGCAATTGGTTTGATACCAAACAATCCATAAGGAGAGTAGGAGACAGTCACACAAGCTGAAATCGATCAACATACACGGATTTTAAACCATACGTGGACTGGAGGGTGGATATTAGTGTACACACTAAAGTTGGTAATGAAATTGTCACACAGGGAACAGAAACATCAGGCTTTGGGTACTCTGCCGGTACATGTTATATACCTAAAGAACATACCATTGCTGACATGTTACAAGCAGCTCCACACCTTTTGTATGGAGCATGATTCATTTTTCTATTTGGTGGTCATTGACATTAACTGACTGGTTCCTAATAAAATTATCAAGTATACACTCAGTACCATAACAGAAGAAAGGTCTGCAAGTTCTCGTGGGCAAATAGCACCATGACCAAATGTGACTAAATTTAGAAAAAAGACAGAATCTGTAACAAATTCACAGCAACATGGGATTTATCCGAGAAATAATATCTCCTATGCACATGCTCACGGATATGCACATGGGCAGAAAATTATGGAAATACATTTAGCAGTGGATAATAAGCTTACAATCAAGCCAGCAAGCTATTAAGAACTCAATCTACCAATTCTAAGCCTAACCTTAAGTTAAACAGAAGTCTAACTGAATTTCTTCAGTTAACAGTGTAAAATATGTTCAGTTTCGTCAGAGTTAAATTTTCACAAAGCCACTGATGCTTGGATGAGTGAACCATCCAAACAGGAGCATCAAACAGCACGTCATGGGCACACGCAGCAGTTCATCGCAGCCACAAGCATTAGCTAATCCCAAGCATCACATACCAACCAATTCATCACGAACACCACATAAACAGCACCACTAGATCGACCAGAACATCACCACGTTCATCTGCACACGGCCGGTCACAGAAGAATGCTCACCTCGAGAAGTTGTAGCTGAGGAAGGGCATGGAGAAGCTGGAGTAGGCGTAGTCGAGGAAGTAGTGGTATGAGTTGTCACAGTCATGCGTCATCGAGGTTGCAGTGGTGCCGTCCTGTCAGCGACCGCGACGGCATCCACAGCTTCACTCCAACCTCACCACCGTAGTCAGGTCACCACCGTCCCGTCAGCGACTGCGACTACAAAGTGCTATCTTTGTAGTCTACTTTGCACTCCATGCATGATTAGCTTTGGATCATTAGCTCAGTATCTAGGACCAGAGCACTGCTAGTTGCAATGTCAAGACTAGCTCAGTATCTAGGACCAGAGCACTGCTAGTTGCACTGTCAAGACTAGCTCAGCATATAGGACTAGAGCACTACTAGCTAATAAAATAATATGATTCACAATAGACTGCCATAGCTACCTAGGTGAAAATTTAGAGGTCTGGCCACCTATACATATTGTGTCGATTTTTTAGCAAAGCAAACAGAGGGGAGAAGTGAACCCTAAATATCCCAATATGCCACACATAAGAGTACCAAGGATGAATTAATCAGCACTACAAGAAAAAATAACTAACTAGTAACTACTTACATGAAAAGAGAATCTTTATAATGGGACGTGGCACAAAGTATGTATGCACAAGAAAAAATTACAAACTAATCAGCACTAACTAATTACTGGAATCCTCATGACAGAGCATATCTTATAAAGGGGAAAGGTAATAATTATGCCCAAGTTTGTGGCTACTCAAGTGTGTTGAGCAGAGCTTGTTTTGTAATCTCTTGTAAACAAAGAGCCATGGAAACAATATAGATTCATCATTTGCTTCAGTAATCGTGCTAAGCTAGCTGCTTGGATGCATTCAGTGTGTTGAATAGCAGGCCTGCCTGGCCGTCCTCATTTGCAGGTTATATTTTGGTGTGGACGATTTTGAGCAATATTGAGTTCCCTTGGAGGAGCCACTTAAACCCTAACCCTATCGACACAACACATGGGACCACCGATAACCACAAAACCCCTCCCTCGCGCTATCGCAATTCAACTGTGCAATGATCAAATTTCTCTCGGACATTCTGTCGAACAGATGACGTGCAGCTCGATTTGTACCTGGAGAGTTGCGGTGGAGGCACGACCTGGAGAAGCTCGAAGGCATCGGGTCGGAGAAGTAGGGCCGTGAAGAGGATGCGAGAGCGGCGCTGGAGAGCACGCCGAGCGGGCAGCAGCACCATCAAGTGGCGGCGTAGGTCAGCACACGGTCACGTCAAACCGCACGACAACGAGGCGGCGAGGAGGAGCAAGAGCACGAGGGGTCGAGGAAGAGGTCATGTATGATGTAGAGGGTAGCAGCAAGAGGTGCGCCGAGAGCAGCAAAGAACGGCAAAGAACTGCAGTGACCGAAACCCTAGCTAGGGTGGGTTGCACGCCGTTGTAGAGATCGAGGAGCAAATCAAACAGTAGGAGGCGGAAGAGCACACCGAGGCGGTCGGTTTGCGAACCATGTAGACGGGGAGTCAACCGGAGACGGACGGGGTAGCAGTATACTACATCGCGGCAGCTTGAATTGGCATCCATATGCGAATTGGCATTTTCGCAGCTAGGTATGCGCGCGCTTTTGTCCAGCTGTTCGCACCTGCGCCGCACACAAAACACTAGAACCCGTCGCTGCCGGAAATCTGACTCCCTTCCGAGGACAAATGGTGTCGTAATCTCGGTAGAACAAGATGAATACATTAAGCCCTACCTGCGCCCTGTCATTGGCTCATCACTGTCTGTCATGCACGCGCTTTACGACCTAGTAAACCGCCTGCAACATCATCAGTCAATCAATCTGTCATCCGCGTGCATCAGCTCCGCCGATGTACCGATGCTTGCTCCGTGCTCTCTATTTATAGCGAACGAACCGCGGCAGACGGTCACCACCAGTCCAAGATCAACACACTGCGATTCCAGATAGCAGGGCAGCAAGCAGTTCTTGTGGGCTAAACGATTGACACTCACACCTGAATCCCTGATCGATCGATGGCGTCGTCTCGCTCCGCCATGCTCCTGCTGGTGGTCGCTGCAGTTCTCGCTGCGGCACCGTGCGCCCACTCGGACCCGACGCCGCTCCAGGATTTCTGCGTGGCCGACCTGACGGCCGCGACCTCGGTCGACGGGTTTCCGTGCAAGCCGGCGTCGACCGTGGTGGACGACGACTTCTTCTCCGCGGTCATGGTGCCCGCACCCAGCACCAACACCAACCCCTTCGGCGTCAACTCCACGCGCGCCACGGTGTCCGCCTTCCCCGGCCTCAACACGCTGGGCGTCTCCATCACGCGCACCGACCTCGCGCCCGGCGGGATCAACCCGCCGCACTCGCACCCGCGCGCCTCCGAGCTCGTGCTGGTGCTCAAGGGCGAGGTCATGGTCGGGTTCACGTCGGCGGCCAACCGCCTCTACTCCAAGGTGGTGAAGCAGAACGAGCTATATGTCATCCCCCGCGGCCTGCAGCATTACCAGCTCAACGTTGGCGCCGGGGACGCCGTGTTCATGGCCATGTTCGACGCCCAGTCGCCGGGCCTGGTCGTGCCCACGCTCGGGCTCTTCGCCACCAAGCCGGCCATGCCCATGGAGGTGCTCACCAAGACGTTCCTCTTGGGCGAGGACGAGGTCAGCGCCATCAAATCCAAATTCGCCGGCTTCTGACACTGACTGATTAGTGGTGTGCTAGCGGTTCAGCTGCTCTGCTCATGATATCCACTGTTGTTTTGATTTAAGCGTGCGTGTTTGTTGGTGTCCCTGTATCCGACTGATGTGTCTCCGGGTGCGTTCGTTGTCTGTCGGTGTGTGAAATACAACCTGCAATTGTTTCTCGTATTCACAAGAACCTGTTTCTGATGTATTCTCGTGGATCGTACAAAATACTACTATCGATCCATTCACCAGGATGACAAATGCGTGCAAATTACAGCAACATGAATGCTAATTAGAAACTTTATTAGATTCTGAAACAGAAACATAAAAAGGAGTCAGGAATGCCTGCCTCATTGTCCTGACAAGTTACAACCTCCACCGGGTAAAACACTAGATTAGAAACCAAAGTGGCAACAGATCTGACTCGTAGAAATTGAACTACCAAACTTTTTTTTTTTTTGAATTTTGAACTACCAAACTTAGAAAGATACATCAGGTGCTCTCATGACAATTAGCCCGACTAGTAAGGAGAAGCCCTGGTCCCGGTCCCAGGCTTGTGAGTGCTGGTGTCCTTCCCGGCGACGTTGGTGCTGCCGTTCGTGTCGCCGCCCATTCCGATCGTGTTTATCACCGCGTCCTTGGCCCCCACCGCCGCGCCCTTCACTGTCTCCCCTGCCTACAAACAGAATCCCCGAAACAAGGTAATTTTAAAGCGTCTGTCACAAAGAACGAGATTCACGCATTGCTACTGTACGAGCAAGAAAGCAGAGGTGTGTACCTGCACGAGGAGGCTGCCGGTCTTGTCCTTGCCGGCCACGGCGGTGTCCATGGCGTACTGCGCCGCGGCGCCGGCCTTCTGCTTGGCGACCTCGGCGGTCTGCGCGATGTAGCTTCCGGTCTGCTCCGTTCCCGCACGGGCGGTGTCCATGGTGTACTGCGCGGCGCCAGCCGCCTTCTGCTTGGCCGCCTCGGCGGTCTGCCCAATGTAGCTCCCGGTCTGCTGCGCGGTCCCGGCCGCCTTGTCCTTGGCCTCGTAGCCCTTCTCCTTGGTCGCCTCCGCGGCGTCGCGGCCCTTGTCCATGGCACGGCCCGTGGCGTCCGAAGCCGCGTCCTTGGCCTCGAACGCCTTCTCCTTGGTCGCCTCCTTGGCGTCGCCGCCTGTGTCCATGGCGCGGCCCGCCGCGTCGGACACCGTGTCCTTGGCATCCCGCGCCTTCTCCTGCGCCGCGCCCATCACGTGCCCCGTCTTCTCCTGCAATGCACGCACCCAAAGCAGTGTAAGCTCCTGAAAACTAGACATATCGACAAGGTGGGAGCAAGAACGACACTGACCTCGGCGCGGGCCTTGGCCTCCCCGGCGCGGTAGCTAGCCTGATCCTGACGAGAAGCCATTCTTCGCAAGCTAAAGCAGACTCGAAGGACACGAACAGAAACTGGATATAGATCTACACAAGTGTACTAAGCAAAAACTGGATAGGATTCGAAGAGTGTACTACAATGTAGGTTGCTCTGGTGGAAGTTGGCAATGGTGATCTCTTTGCTGTGTGATGAGCAGCTTCGTCGTCTGGTGTCTTTATAGCGATCGAGCTGAGAGAGGCGCCGGGGCACGTGTCTCGCCGGTGCTTGTACATGAGCGCCACGTCGGGTGGACACGCGTTGTGATGGGGAGGGAGATACCAGCTGTCCACCATTGCCTGGTTCACACTGGTGTAAGCCGGAGAAAAGGTAATGGAGGAAACTCGGAAGGGAGGAGTGAGAGGACGCGGCACATGGGCTCGTGGATCGAGGCTCATGAATAATCGTGATGGGCTCCTAGGCTATCTTTTACGCGGCTGCGGGCTAGCCACGTCGAGCACTTTTCACTGGGTGGTCGACGCGGGGTGGGGATTCTTGGGCTTGTGTCGGTGCTCGGCCTGGGAATAGAGGATGGTGTCAAGTGTCAACATGCCGACTTCTCAAAAAAAAAAAAGTGTCAACATGCCGTACACCAACGAAGAAAAAATAATGTTTTTAGTACCTGACAAGTAACAGTACCATATCCAATTTAAATTTCACACATATCTACACTAACAACATGACAATATTTTGCTTTCGCGCTCCCAAGCTGCTTGCACTAGACACTCTCTCCCCCCTCCTTATCCTTTCGCTCTCAAACAGTAACCCTTGAGGGTCGACCTCCGCCTCCCGTTGCCGCCCCTCTCCTTCCTTCCCTCCGACGGGTTCTATGGCCGGCGTGGAGATGGAGTAGGAGGTCGTGCTTACCCTGTACATAGTAGATCTAGTGTACATAGTTTGCTTGAGCTTTATGCTCGTACTTGGCTTTATGCCGTAGGCGATGAGGGTAGGACGGCGGATCGAGGCGGCCAGATCCGCCGCGTCGTCATCTTCTTCCTCTTAGCTGCATCTCTCTGGTGGCAGGAGGCGGTGCATGTGAAGCTGATGAAGGTGCGCATCCCTCTGAATAAGGTACGCAGAGGAAGTTCTGATCTGGGGCTTTCCAGCCAGCCCTGGTCTCGGCTTTTTCTTTATCTTCTGGTTGATTTGCTTCGGAGGTCGAAGCTCACGAAGAAGAGAGGAACTGGCGGCTTCCATAAGGCTGAATCCTTTGCTTTCTACTCCATCCACTTCGATCTGCCTCCTCTGCTTGGTGGCACAAGTACAGAGTTGTTTGGCGGATTTTTGCATATCACGCGGTGGTGGGAAGCAAAGCTTTGTGGAGTTTTTGGTGAAGAAGAATTTGCACTGCTATGTCGCAGTGGGTGCGAGAAGAGGTGCAGGTTCTGCGGATCTGAAGCTCTACGGGGGTTTGTATTGACTGCAGCAAGTGAAGATCATCAATCGCGGCGGATTTGCGTCGAGATTATCCTTGACCTAAGGGGTCGCTTTATTCTGCGGTATTGTGATTACCGCAGTGTTTTCAACCTCCAGGCCAGAGTGCCGATGCGGAGGCCCTCTCCCAGTTCCATGGTGGCGTGCATCGTCGTGCTGAAGCCAAGTGGTTTTGTCCCCGGCGGCGGCAATGGCGGTCACCGTGTAGAGCTGCTCGATGCGCACGGTGGAGAAGGACCAAATTGCGTTCCTATTTTTTCCTTTGAGGTCCTTTTTGAAAAAGCCAAGGGCTCGATTGTAATTTATTTTCTTGCTGAGGTCCTTGATGTAAATTGTAAACCCACCGCATAATGCAGTCGGGATCCTTCTGGATCCCACCCCTTGTTCAAAAAAAAAAAAAAAAAAAAAAGCTGCTTGCACTATAAGATCCCGTCGTGTGGCCGACTACCGGCGTCGTGTTCCGTCGGCTCTGTGGCTTAGTCCATAATAGTCACAATATAAGTTCTTAGCAAACCATGCAACTTTATTATTTGACTAGTACAATATAGCACACGGATAGAAAAGATATCTCATCATCTAAAAATATATTTTTTGGCTTACATCGAACACGTTGGAAGTCGACGTCCCTAACACCACATTTTCATCATGATTAAAAATTCTAGGGGTTTGGGAAAAGAACTAAAAAATTATCTAATCTGGAAAAGCAATGGCAAGCGATCCCCTTACTCATCATCAAGGCACCAAATGAGGTGATCTCTTTTGGTGACACTCTTGAAGAATTTAGACTTTTGACTGCTGAAAAATGGACTGGCAAGAAGATTCTAAAAGGCATGTGCTTAACTTGTTGGATAGTCGAAGAACTATACCGAAAGCAAAGAGCAAAAATCATATGGCCTAAATTTGGAAGTGGCAACAACTAAATCTCGACAAAGTCACATCTCTTCTCCTCATGGTGAGCAAGACGATAAGCATTGCAACAATTATTTGTAGAGCTTCTAAAAGCAATTCGGTGTTTCTGACTCTCCTAATGGGACCTTTGATCAACAAAATTTAATTCAAAGTTGTTGCACTGCCTTGTAAATCTTTTTCCAAGAATGGATTGATGAAGTGGTAAGAAATGCTCATTGACGAGTCTCCTAGGCCCGATGGGTTTCAGCATAGCCTTTATTTATTAAGAAGTGAGCCTATCTCACTTGGCTAGTGGAGTGGATGTACAACCCAGCCACCCATCAGGTTCAAGTCCTCACGGGCGCGAATTTGGGTTCTTTTTATTTTAAAAAAAATCGCTGTGGGGGCTTCCCCACTGTCGTGGTTTTATCTTGGCAGATGTCATAACAATGACTTCGTAGGTGTGGGATTTGCGCGAGTCAAGCGTCTCCGAGCTTAAGATCGTAGGGCACGAGGAAGACGATGTTTACCCAGGTTCGGTCCCTCGATGCGAGGTAAAGACCTACTTCCTGCCTATCCTAGATTGGAATTGATCTGTATATGGTGTTACAAGGGTTGCGATCCGCTGAGTCGAATCGCCTCTAGTTCTATGGTTTGGAACTTGAGAGTTTGGCCTTCTACGTCCTGCGAGTCCTCCTTATATACCCGGAGGCTCGCTAGGTTACAAGGAAAGCTTCTCCTTTTAGGAAAGCGTAAGCCGGAGTCCTACTTGGAGTCCAATCATCTTCGTATCTTTCAAGCCAAGTTATCTTCAATCTTCTGGATCTTTCCCTTGGTACATCGTGACCTCTTGGTCGGCCCATCTTCGTGTAAGCCCGTTAAACGGTGCGGCCGTGAACTTATGACAGGCCGCATCTCACTTGTGGGCCGCGGGTTAAGTATTCCCCCGATATTAGCCCCAAGCTCAGCTAGGACTTCAAGGAAAAAGGCTGATTCCATGCGACTCAATTCTGTTGGCTAAGTCGCACGCTGAACGCCCTAGCTGAACTTCAATTTGCCAGTTGCACTCTTGCTCGTAGTCTTCTTGTCTATCAGAGTCAACTTGGTCTTGGTCCTCGAGTACTTGTGCGACTCATTTTTTCTTACTGTCCTTTTGTCTTATTGACTCTGACGGAATATTCCTCTTCTATTAGCTGGATTCCCTGAACTTCTGGGCACGATTTTCCCCTTTAATTTCGGATCTCTTGGCTAAAAAGTACCTCGCCGCCCTTAGGTTAGATTCGTCAGCCTCAGTCGTTCTTCTTCACTGCGCCGCCCTTGCGTATCTTGTCTTTCTCCTCCACAAAAGAGAAAAGATGCTGCGGCGTAGCTGCAACTGGGGTGGTTCTTGGATCAATGATGTCTTCCTCGAATCCCTTGTTTCTCGAGGTCTTTTGCCTCCGAAGTCCGAGTGTGAATAGCGCGCTCCAGAGAACGAATTAGTTCCCAATCCCCAACCTGGAGAATTGGTGATGTTTGTTGAGCACGTCGAGCGCAGATTCAAACCGCCAGGCTCCCTCTTCTTCCGCACTCTGATGCAACGATTGAATCTGCACCTCCATGACATCGGCCCCAACTCTATGCTCCAGGTGAGTAACTTCCATGTCCTCTGTGAGGACTATCTCGCCATCAATCCATCGGTAGATTTTTGGCTTTCCCTCTTCTGCTGCAACAGCCAACGCGAAGGTACTCGTCTTCCTTATCTCCAGTGCGGAGCCATTGCCTTCCAGCGTCGCAAGGATAGCGTCTTTCCTAAGCTCGCTTTGGCCAACAGGGTTAGGGATTGGCAAAGGACCTTCTTCTATTGTAAAGATACTTCGCCTGAAGGAGAAGTCCATCTTCCCCTAGGTCCACATCTGCCTTTGTCTCCACCCCTACCCTGTCGTCAAAACCCGATCTTTCTTCCTTACCATCCATCAAGGTCCTTCCCGATAGAACGGTAGCACTGACTCTCCATGGCCTTACTGGGCTCGACCTCATCTCTTGCTGGACTAAATGGCGTATCCAGCATGTAAGTCGCCGATAGCGACTCGTGGTTGACTATTCTGGTCGAGCTGATGACGAAGACATGACTTGTCCTGAAGACTGGGATAAGGGCGAATGGATCAACTTTATTCGCCGTGTCACTGACGTAGATGTTAATTCTTTTGACGTGGTCGGTCTTGCCCCTTTTTGGGCAGAGCACAAACCCTTTAAGGTAACTTTCCACCTCTTTGCACTGAATCATTCTGCTTTATTTCTTAGTGTTATCTGACCTGCTATTTTCTTTTAATCCCAGATTGATTCTGAGTTCTGGGACCTTCCTAATGATGATCAAGCGAATGATCCGAGCCCCCAGTTTCTTGGCGACTCGTCACAGACGGCCATAGGCGAGGAGGAGGAACGGCCTATCACTGAGTGCACCTCAGAATCCGGAGATGGTGCATCTGAAGAGGAGCAATAAATGGCGGACCTCCTTCTTTCCTCAACTCCCTTCAATGTCTTTCCCGAGACGTCCCAAAGTTCTCGCAGATCGTCCAAACGGCTGGCACAAGGGAGTCCTGAGGATCCAGCACGACTCAAAAAGCGTCGCAAAGCCTTGGCGATAATCGTGGACAAAAGAGCAACTAGGTCTTTAGAACTTCCCCAAGCTGCCAGCGATGTTGCTCTTGTCAATCCTGTAGCTGACAACAGTGTTTCCATGAGCTCGGGTATAATTCCTTTTTATTCTCCTACCTCCGTTGTCATGCGACTCGATTTGTGGAGAGCTTTTCCTTAATATCTCTCTTTGCAGGTTCTGATTTACAGGCTCTGTCTTCTCCTTCTTCGGATTGTCTCATAAAAAATATCCGTACTGCTCCAGGGTAAGATCTTCTTTCTACTTATCTCGTCCCTTACCATGGGATCTTTTATTTATCGGTTTGCATCTTTGCAGGTCCGTGATTGATGCTGACGCAAACTTGACGATTTTGGCTCCTTCTTCTGAGCGTCTTACGGACAGGAGGCATGCCACCGTTGAAAACATTGGGACCACCAATGATACGCCAGGCGTGGCATCTCCCAATCCTGCCCCGGAAGAGGGCACTACTGACGTTGCTCCTCCTGTACTTGCTCCCTACCTTGTGGGTTTGCGAGTTACTCTCGAACCCAAAACATCCAAGGCTCCGACCTCTGAGCCTTTCAAAACTGGCAACTCAGGATCGCTTGAAGAAGCTATCATAAATGCCGGAGAAAAGCATGTGCCGAGTTTCGAGATTTGATGCAACAGCATCACACTTCTCATCAGGTGTTCCCTTTGATTTTCTTTGTTCTTGAAATGCATGCGTATATATGAATGCAGCCCCCGAGAATCAAAATCTTGTTTGGAAAAAACGAGGTTTGGAGTCTTTGTTTTAACCAATAGCAGCCTCTCTTCACTCAATGATATTTTAGGATATACTCAGCAATGCCTTTTCTCCGTGTCTTGTTCGCAGCTTGAACTGCAATCTGTTGGCTCAGCAAATAAAATGTCGGCGGCGTCATCGAGTGAGTCGCCCGACGAACTTAAGTCATTGGAAAAGCTGCTTGCTGATAACCCCCAAGAGCAAGGGATCACTGTAGCACCTCTCAATGTGAAAGTAAGGTATCGATCCGCAGGAGCAAGAAGGAAAAGTTATCTATTCCCTACAACTAAAGTGTCACAAGTTTTAGTTGATTATGCACTAAACAAGTTTGGAGAACAAGGTGGTTGATGGATGGAAGTAACCAAGCAAGAATGTAAAAGTGTCCCAATCCTCTTCAATGCAAGAGGACAAGACAAATGGTAGCAAGCAAAAGCTCTCAAAGAGAAAGCCCAATCCTCTATGCAGGAAGAGGACAAGCTCAAGTGTGAGTTTCTTATAGGAACAATGGACATGGGTTCATGGTTCACTTAATCCTCTCTCCCTCATCTACTGTGATTATCATGTTATAGATAAAGTACACACAATTGTCATGTTTTAATGGTAGCTTTTATAACGGCTATATATCCTAAAACACATAGTTGAAAGAAGTACTCATTTGTGTTGCTAGGTCACCCTCGTAAGGCTAGCGTGGCTGCTCTCACTCCCACATCATACTCTTTCTTTTTACCCCCAGATAAAGGATGTTGGGCGGTACTGTGTCACTCAATACCTATGCCGTGTCACATCGGCCATCCCGTACCCACATACATCATACTTCAAAGTATGACAAATCACAAAAGCTCCAACACAACAGTAAATGCATAACAAATCATCTCACACCACAATATTCACCACAAAGGTATTACATAGATGACCGTAATCATGTTTGGCAGCTCATACGGTACTAATTAGTGAAGCTCAAGAGAGAGGAGAGATACAAAAGTTACCACCACAAACCCTAGTCCAGGTGGTGGACTACTCCCCCTTCATCATGGTGATGATGGTGGAGAAGTTCTTGCTGTAGATGTTGATGATGAACACGCCGGAGGGGGGTGGAGCCCTCCGGAGGTGACTCCGGCGGCGTTTCCCCCCTCCGATCTTCTCCGGCGGCAGCCTTCTGACTCTCTGTTTCGTGGTTCTGAGTTTCTCCGCCGCCTCCTTCCAGAGAACGTCGGGGGACCTTTTTTATAGGCGTTTTTAGGTCAAGACGGAGTCGGTGGAGCAAAGATCAACGGCAACGGAGCCTCGAGGGCCAGATGGGTGGGTCCCACGCGGCCACAGTACCTGGCCGCGTGGGCCACCCCCGTTTGGGCCTCGGGCCTCCGCTTGCTAGCTTCCTTCGCCCACAGGTCTTCTTCCATCCAAATATTGACGCCCGTAAATTTCCAGGTGATTTCGTTGACGTTTGGCTCCCTGAAACATTAAAATAAGAAAACGGGGTTTTCTGCCTGTGCAGGGTTAATTCCATAAAAATAGGAAATAAATGAATATTCTCAAAAATCATTATAAAACATTGATATAACCCTTATATGATGCAAATATGATTGGAATATAAGCAATTAAAGTGCAAAGTTCATGTATGCATTTTACATGCATCACTTGCCGATCGTGATGATGTCATTAAGAACCAGACCTTTGAGCTGGAGATGTTACGACAGGAGAATTCGAAGCTTGTCGAGCAACTGACCTCCTGTGAAGAACAATTTCAAGAGCTGGAGACTGATACCACGGCGCGACTCATGGAGAAGGAAAATATTATCCAAGCTATCAAAAGGGACCTTGGACAAAAATCATTGATGGTAGATCAGCTGAAGGAACAACATGCCAGGGAATTATCTTCTCGTGATGAGAAAATAAAGAATCTTATCAAGGCCTCTGAACTTGCGGGTTCTTTCGTGCGACTGATGATTCAAGACCTTGTTGCTAAGTGCTAACCAAATTCTTGTGTATCTGTGCTCAATTTTTATAGCCTTTGAGATATATTCTGCCAATTGTACCAAGCCCAGACGCTCTTCTTTGTCGCGCCAATATGAAGGACCAGCTGGAATTCATCAAGAGTTTTAACAGGCGCGTCCTTGAGGCAACCAAGCAGCTAGTCAACAAACTTTCTCCGTTTCACAACCCGCCTGCGACTTGTGAATCCTGGCTGAGTAAGCTTCTGAAGGCTCCTCAATACTTTTGTGGCTGGAAGGGTTCTGCTGCTCGTGCCAGCGCGGCTCATGTGCTTACGTTGGCTCGAGCCTACCATCCTGACATCAACATCGAGCAGATTGCACAGGGTAGGCAAGCGACCCGGACGGATGGTACCGAGTTTTCTCTTGTGGAGTATTCAGACATCTGGAGGGGGATGCGCGGGTATGCCACCCAACTTGTTGATGGCCTTGACTTGGGCAGCTATTTCGTCAAATACCGTCTTGATGGCAGTATTATTGAGAAGAAAATCAGATCTGCTGGCGCGGGGATGTCTCGAACTCCAGGCCCTTCTGCGGGTTCTGGCGGTCCTTCCCCTGTTCCATCTGCAACTGTTCCTTTGATACAAACGCCAGCTGCCACTGCCCCAACTCAAGCGGGAAAGCCTCCTGGTGCCGTGCCCCTGAAGTCATCAAAAGACGATAAGAAGATAATGAAGTAATTTTTCTTTTGGCATGCTTGTGGCCTTAACATTGTAATTAATACTTTTGTTAGTACTATACGCAGTACAATATTATGACCTATAAACAGGTCTTTTTGATTTATCTCATATATCCATTAAGTAGGCCCTTGCGCGACTCAGTATTTCCCAGGCCAGATGTGTGGTCAGGGTCGAGAACGTCCATGATAGGCATTCAGACTCGATTGACGACACATGCCGGTACTTTGGTCGCATTGTGCAAGTTGCATCTATCTTAAGGTTGAGTATAACCAGGATGAATGCCACTAGTTTGGCTATTTCAAGGGAATAAGCCGGGCTCATAAAGCTACTAAGCCCCCAAGAAATTAATGATATATGAAATTAAAAGACTTAGCGGTTCAATGATACTTGAGGCGAAACGACGAACCCTTGGATACCAAGGGTGCCGGCTTTATTTCATAATCATGTGAACTGTTACAAAATCTGGTGAGAAGAACGCATCTAGGTAGCGTTTATGATGTAGACCTTTATGCGAGTTTTCTGTTCTCCGCAGGTCATACATACTTGATACATATGATACTCTGATGTTGCCTTGAATCAAGGCCGAACCCTAAGCGGTTCATGAATTGAGCCGCTAAGAGCGACTCAATGCGAGCATGATAGCTCTATTGCTTGTTTATGCTGAGGCACCTTGTGGAGCCCCCAGGATTTTAGTCACACTGGAAGACGTCTCCTGCGAGCTTCTTGCTTTGTTGTTGGCTTGTATGAGTAGCTGTCCTCCCTGACTGTCGCTGTTTAATGAGGTAGGATCTATACACATACGCCAGCTTCCATCTTCCTTCTGAATCAACGCGATGCTAGCATCCGTATCTTCCTGACGTGTCACCCTGTGAATGAAGCTTACTGTTTGCCCCGCGGTTCCAGCTGCTTTATTGTTTTGCGACTGAACTGCGGTTCGTTTAGGGCTTCGAAGATTTGTAGGCGGCTTATAACTATGCGAGGAAAGTTTCAAAAAAAATAACTATGCGAGGATCCTGCGATGCAAGCTGCTTCTGCTAGCGCTGAATCTCTTTCTTCACACTCCAATGCCTTTTGCCTGTCTCCATGTACGGTGATTACCCCATTGGGACCAGGTATCTTCAGCTGTAAATATACGTAGCAGGGCCTTGCCGTGAATTTTGCGTAGGCATCCCTTCCAAACAATGCGTGATACGAGCTTTTCACATCCGCGACCTCGAAATTCAAGAATTTTGTACGATAATTTCGCTCTGTCCCAAAGACAACTTCGAGAGTTACTTTTCCTACTGGGCGTGTCAATAATCCCGGGACTATGCCATGAATGGTTGCCCTTGTTGGTTGGAGTCGCCAGTCTGGCATGTTCATTCTACGAAATGTGTCGTAGTACAAGATGTTTACCCTGCTCCCTCCATCCATTAATACTTTGCTCAACTTATATCCTGCAACTTGCGGCGTGACTACGAGGGCAAGTTGCCCCAGGTCTTTTACTTCCGGAGGGTGGTCATCGCGACTCCATATGACCGGTCGTTCTGCCCAACGGAGTCGTCGCTCTGACACCGGTGTTTGGTTGTTTCTCCTGACTTGTCTTGGCGGCTTTCTATTTATTGCCGTTCGTACTGCCACTGTGTGAAACTGTCCCACCCGCCGTTTGAGGGGGGCGTGTGACTCTTGGGTGTAGTTTGCTTCTTGTTCATGTTGAGCTTCTGCTTCCAGATTCCCCTCTCTCCAGTGCCGGTAATAATGACATTGAGCCTTGGTATGTCCAGCTGGTCTTCCATCTCTTCTGCGATGTAAGTCGCACGGGCTCTGGAAGGCTTCCAAGATACCAACTGGGTGAGATACTTTACCTTCTCGTTGCATCCTTGTTTGAGGTGTGTGGCCTCTACCCAACTCCATCTTTTCTTCCCTTTCTTCGGTACGAGGATGATCGCCATTTGCTTCATCCGTACGGTCATATTTGTTCGCTATGGCTAGAAGTTTGTCAAAACTGTCAATCTTGGGTTCCGCACGGCCTAGCTTGTGCACCAGCGGCTCGAATCTGCAATTTTTCTTCATGACTTGTACTGCGGAGTTTACTGATATCTCTTTGGAAAAGGCAATGATATCCGCGACTCGTTTTATCCAATAATGACTCGACTCGCCAGGTCTCTGGACGCATTGCTTCAGGTCTTCTATGGTATAGAGTCGCTTGCTCGTTTTCTGAAAATTCTTGATGAATTTGTCCTTTAGTTCTCCCCAAGTATTTATTGATTTTGCCGATAAATTCCGGAGCCAGAGCCTGGCGTCACCCTCCAATACCATGTGCAGATACTTGGCGCATACTTTCTCAGTCACATCGATCCGGGTCATGTTTGTTTCATAGTTATGTATCCACGAGACGGGATCTTCACCCGCGCTGTAGCCGGTGATTCCTTGCGGTTCCTCGAAATTTGGTGGGAAGCATGTGAGCCTTATTTTATCGCAAAAGCATGCCGACCCCTTTAGTAACGAGTAGGTGCTCGCAGGATCGGGCGTCGGACCCATCATCTGCGGCTTAAGGGCAGTGCGAGGCTGTTGAGTCGCATCAGGTGTTGTTTGAGCTTCTTCTGTGTGAGCTTTTTTATACGGTGCGATTTGAAGATCTGCCAGCTGGTTGACTATTTCTTCTATATGGTATCTCTCCGAACTCCATGTTGCCCCACAGGTCGGCTCATCCGGTGCAACCCCATACATGTTTGCTTGTTGCAAGACTGTTGTACTCAACAATTCAATAGTGTGTCGTGCTTCCTTGTCGGCTTGCGTATCGCCGACCGGCATCATTCGAGATAATATTTCGATCGTGGCGTGTATGTTGCCTTTCGGGCTATCTTTGTGCCCAATTGGCGTAGAAAATTGTTGCACCTGCAGCATCAATAGCCGCGATTCAGTGCCGCTATCCTTGGGCGGTGCGAGATGTTGAGGCTCTGATGACGCTGCTCGAACTCCTTCGCTTGCTGGTGTAAGTGCGGCGCATTGCATAAGCCGCTGTTTTTCTTGCTGAAGTTGTTGATTCTCCCTTTGGAGCCTTCCACATTCGGCTGCGATTTTTTGTGCCTCCTCGCAAAGCTCGGTCCTGATGGTCTCGATTTCTTCAACTCCGAGGTTCCTCAGGTACGCAGACCCTGATTGGCCGCAACTCTCCTCCTTATTGGGTTACGTGCATGGAAAAAAAATTCGCCACTACAACGCAACAACCAAGATCTACTATGAAGATACAAGTGACAAGACATGCATATTTGATCTAACTGTAAATCGTTACCGACACCGTTGAAGCAGAAGAGATGTCGATGACGACGTTGATGAAGCTTGTGGAAGAAGTCCCTCGGCTAAGCCTAGCCGAGAGAACATCGTAGACTCCTCGCTTCCCACCTTGATCCAACAGAGTGAGTTAGGGTCAACCGTTTCTCAACGGATCACCCCTCTGAATTTCGCACGCATACATCTGATCTAGTCCAGCAGGGCTTCGCCGTCCACACTTGAAGCACTCACCGCTGGTGTATATGAAGGTGGAGATCTCAACACATGAGAAGGAGGGAGAGAGAGATTAGACATCTAGATCTAGATCTAATTGGTAGAGGAACCCTTTAATCCAACTAGAAGAGATCTAAACTTGTGTCTCTCCAAAGGAGAGGGGGTGGGGGTTTATATAGGAGGCCAAGGGGTAGGGAGACTTGGGGGAGGAGGCAAAACCTCCCCCAAGTGGTGCGCCGGCCCTAGGGGAGGAGGAGCCCTCCTCCAACTCCCCCTCCCCAACCGCCATCCCCATGGGCCCTAGGCCCATTAGGGTTTGGGTGAGGGGGGAGGCTCCCCCCTCTAGCGCCTTGGGCCTTGGGGCCCACCCGCCCCATGCAGGGGTGCGGCTAACTTGTGGGCCCATGGGCCCACTTGGTAGCCCCTTGGTGGTGGGCTCCAAAATCCAATTTTAATATTTTTCCAATAATTATTTATTAATTAAATAAATCAATATTTAATTAAATAATATTTTGTCTAATTAATTATTATTTGAATATTTCCTTTTACAGAATATTCCCCGAATTAATTACTTATCATATAAAACACTTTTACATGATCCGGGACACCTAGTGTCCGCAGACAAAATACTCCGGATAAATATTTCCCTCTTATATAAACCCTCGGAATGAATCCGACTAGTGATAGAAACTATTTCTATTACTCCGAGACACCCAGTGTCTGCGTAATCCAATCTCTCTGATAAATATATTATCTACCACACAGAAACCATTCCGGTGATACTCTCTCGGTATCCAGATCAACCCTACATGTTCGATAACGTGTAGCTATAATTAGATGTTTCCATCTAATCACCGCCCAGGGTCAGGTACATGGGCTACCTGAATAATTGCTACCGTTATGTGAAGGACACTCTGTTGAACCTGTTGATTATTAATTCGTCATTCCCATTACTCACGATACTGAAATTACCCGAGATAAAGTATTCCCGATATTTCCATGAATCAATCCTTGATTCACTTTATCTCTGTCTATCTCGTTACCGGTAAGTTTCCTTTTCTCGTTCCCGTAATCCGATATCCCACATGTTGTAACTTTATCATGCATTGTCTGCAGAACATATTGGATATCATACATACCGAGTGGGCCCTGGAAGTATCTCTCTTTTGACAGAGGAGTAATTTCCCATCTTGGAACATTAGGATATATGCACACCTTCGGAATCACCCAGTGTCTGCCGTTATGATCACCCAGTTACGGCCATGATGCTTGACAGTACCAAAGTAACTCTTCCAATATACACAACCCTAATAACCTCATGGTCTAAGGACATGCCATATAATAACCATCTGCGATATTGCACTAAGGACAAAAAGACACTTTGGAATCTTCTTAGCATATCAAAGATTTAGGTCTACCCAGCCATATTGTTGATTTGCAGAGTATAAATTCATATTTTGTTACTCTCAATTCGAATAAAGATAATCTTGTTTCCTTATTGGATTGCTTGTAAAATTAGAGAAAAAACTTGTCGCCAACATGCTCCAAAAATTTATTTAAATGTGTTTCACACCAATTAGTATGGCTTCTTGAAATCAAGATCAATCCAAGAGACGTTTGAGTACTTGCATAAGTGTCATCAATCCAAAAGAGAAAAAATAGTTTTGAAGCTGGACTTTGAAATAACATTTGACATGATAGAACGCGATACTATTATGGATACTTTAAGTGCCAACTATTTTGGTGAAAGGTGGCTCAACTGGATCAACTTAATCTTTTCAGGAGGGATCGACCTTTTCTTCGATGCTCCATGGAGTTTCTGGCAATTAATTTATTTGCAAGAGAGAGGTGTTATACAAGGAGATTCTCTCTCTCACCACTCATTTGTTGATTTAAGATCCTTTACCTGTGAATTCTTCCTCTTACTAGTTCAGTATGCAGATGATACAATTTTGGTTATGCCAGCCTGTAAAATTTAATTCAAGCGGGACATGTTGAAACTCTGCTAGACACTTTTTATATGATCCACTTGATTAAAGGTGAATTGCCACAAGTGAGTTACGTTGCATATTAATGTCTCAGAAAAAAAGTATAGAAACCTAACTATTATGCTAGAGTAAATTGCACGGATCTACCATATTTGAGACAGTGGTAACGTGTCAGTACCATTCTTGGTGTTTTTTTTTTGAAAATCTACCGACGGTGGGGCTAATGACAACAGATTGCACCAATTCCTTTCTAATCGTAGCTTGACATCAGACTTGACTAGTGGAGCCCATCCGTAAGGGCTGAGTTGGCAGCACACGCGGAGGTGGAGCTGACGTGGACGTGGGCCAACCTGTCAGTCCCACAACTTATTTTTCTTTTCCACACAACAGCAGACACGAACGCTCGCCTCGTGCTCGACCCCTTGCTCGACCTTCAGGTCGCCCGCGGCGGGCGGCCGTCGTGCTTGTCGTCCGCCCTCTACCCTCGTCTAGACGAGCGCCGCTTCCTGCTATCGTCCCGCGGCCGTCCTCGACGGCCACACGCTGCCATGCTCCGCCCAGATGCAAGTCTGCCCAGGTCGCCCGCGGCGGGCGCCCGTCGTGCTTGCCGTCCGCCCTCAACCCTCGTCTCGGCGCGGACGCGCGCCGCTTCCTGCTGTCGTCCCGCGGCCATGCTTGACGGCCACGCGCCGCCAAGCTCCGCCCAGATGCAAGTCTGCCGTCCTTCCTCGCCTCGTCCACCCCTGCTGCTGGTCCTCCTCTTCGCCGGCCGCCGCGCTCCCTCGACCTCGTGATCTGGACGTGCCTCCACGACTTGTCCAATACGCCCCACAGGCCAGACGAGCTGGAGCGGATGGAGGCGGCCGGCGGTCGACTCATCTTTTGGGAGGCGCCAGTGTACTGGGCGTCCTAGCCAGGTCGCGCGCTATCGGGGACGGCTAACTGAAGCCCTTCGTGACAGCGGAGATGGCCATGGCGCTGGCCCCGTGGTAGTGATGCAGCGCACATAGCGCACGGGCACGAACCCGCCCGGCGACGGCCAGTTCTGTAGGAATGACACATATGGTCGCGCACGGCCTCCAGATCGTAGTGCTCCTCCACCCTGCACGGTACGTCGACGTCCATGATTGATCGATCCGGGCCACGAGCTCACGGTATGCCCTGAGGTTATGTTACACGGCACGCACATGTGTCACCGATCAATCGAGACCCGCCGGCCGGCCTCCAGATTGATCCACACCCACGTATGCTCTTCATAATTAATTAGCATAGGCCAGCCACCATCGATCTGTTACGATGCTCGCTCGGGCACGACGGCGCTTGCGAGGACTGCCCCAAGCCTCTGCTTCAAACGGGCGTGGCGTGCGGCTGGACCCTGCGCCGGATATGAGCAGATGGAGGAGGAAGAAGAAGAGAGGAAAAAAAAAGGAAAAGTAACATGAGGGACTGACATGTGGGTCCCACATCCAGGTCAACTCCACCCGCCAACTCAGCCCTGACGGATGGGCTCCACTGGTCAAGTCTGCTGTCAAACTGCGATTAGAAAGGAATTTGTGCAATCTGTTGTCATTAGCCCCACTGTCGTGGGATTGTCACGGCACATGTCATCTCAAGACGATTTCGTAGGTGTGGGATTTAAGTACGCATGGAGATCGTCGAGGTGGGTTTGCACACGAGAGAAAGATTTATACAGCTTCAGGCCCCGGGAAACATCATCCGGTAAAAGCCCTACATGCTGTTTGTGGCTAGATCTTATTCCGTATGCCGGTGAGCGAGTCGCCGATGCGGCGGCTCTCTCTGTATCGTTGTCTCTAGTCTATTGAGATCTGATCTTCTTGGTGCGCCTTGCCCCTCCTTATATAGGTGGAAGGGGCAAGCTTACATGTGGTGTCCTAGTAGGATACAAACTAGGGTTTCTATTACAAGTCGGTTTGTAGAGTCCTTGTGCGACTCAAAACGTTAAGTCGCCTTGTTGGGCCTTCTCCATGTTGGGCCGCATTTATCATACGTCAGGATACCCGTATCCTATATCCTCGACATTAGCCCCCGAGCTTTTGGTCGACTTGAAGAGTCGGGCGGAAGGTCTTGATTTGAAGATGAAATTGTCTTCCTGGGAGACGAACCTTATGCCGAGATGTTCCAAAATGGTGGATGTTGTCTTGCGAGCATAGAACTTGCCGACTTGTAGATGTTTGAGCTTGGCGACTCACCGATGTTGATGATGAGTCGCGAGCGTAGAGGCTGATGAGCTGCATATGTTAAGTCGCCGATGTTTGTCCTTTGCCACATCGCGGGCGTTGAGGCCAATGAGATCTTGTATAAGCTGCTGTGCTGATGTAGAGGTCGCTCGACCAAAGATGACTTGACAGATGTATTAGCCGAGTTAGGGGCATAGAGGTTGTCGAGTGGGTGCCCTCCAAGTTACACGCGATGTGCCCATCGTGCCGCCCGACAGAGATGTCGATGTAGACCGTCCGGGGAAACCGGGTCACATGAAGTATAGGCTGATGTTCTGCGGGTGCGACTCATCAAAACACGCTACATTATTGATGTTCCTTAAGCAAAGCTAGCAAGAGAGTACGTGCATGGGATTGACCTCCTTGCCATGAAATCCATGCTAGTATTGGCTCCGTGGCTGAATTCTTGCTCTGAACAAATCGAGTGATAAATATGCCTCTGTCTGCGGTAATGTAGTAAGTGGGCAGTCCAATCCTGATTACTTGATGATTTGTTAGTAACGTCGTACGACGTCGCCGAAAAAATTCTCAATCTTGGAGATTCAATTATCCACGCGGCTCATGCTTGATGGACGACTCATTGAAGACAGCGCGGCTCATGCTGTCAGACCGGATGCATGTCCGCGTCGAGGTCGTCGATCCCTTTGAGTCGCTGATCACGGAAATCGGCGACGATTGCGATTACTTCTTCTTTAAACTGAACGCCCCTTCTTTATTCCTCTCTTTTTTCTTTTTCATCAAACACGTATAGCTGCTGCTATCTTCACGTGATGTCCCCCTTTTGTCATGCCTGGGAAACTTAAGGCCACAAGGAAATACGAGCGTGAAATGGATCGATCATTCGCTGGCATATATACAGTCCTGCTCACACTCTGATAACGCGGTGTAAGTACCCTGACCATCATTGGAGATGCTGCGCGCTCTTTGAGTCGAATTTATGTGCACGTCCCGATCGATGAATTGTTGAGTCGCCATGCCGGGCTGTCACTGCTATCCAGGAAGTATATCAAGGTGTTGATGGAGTCAGTGGCTATTTGTAGTTACACCTGCTGCTTTTTAGTGCACCAAAATGTGTACGAGCGGCCATGATGGCTAGCTGGTCTTTATTGATTTTTCTCTTGACTCATTGAATCAGTGGGAGCTTCACGCTGAAATTTCATGTAGGTAGCTAACTTGTAGAATACATGCATGGGTCGATCTTCTTGCCGCAAAATCCATGCACATGAACAATAATATGTTGATTGATTGGCCATTACGACTGGTAGCCATTGGAACTGGATTCAGGCCACCACATGCCAATGACGTGTAGTTATCGAGCCCCGGGCTTAGCACTGGAATATGCCCGCACACTGGAGAAATTTTTAGTAGATGCTGATGAGAAGTCCACCAATTTTACTGAATGTAGAGTCTGTTAAGTCTTCTTGAAGATCCATCTGACCTCATTGCGACTTGAAAGCTCTCTGAATCACTGTTTTGACTCGGTAACTGAATATTTTGTATCTTGAGCTGTGATGCTGATGGATATGTAGCCCCCGAGTGTCGAGTTGTATGCCTGATCATGCGGCTCGGGACTCAAAAATATCTCGATTTAGACAAAAACTTAATTGTCCTAGCCCCCGGGCATTAAGTAGGCATGCTTGTATTATCCTGCTTGATGGCTTATCGTTGCAATTTGACCCTGCAACAGATTGACAAATATTGTTGCTGCAAGATAATAATGATATAAATTCCACTTGATGTGGCTGTAGTTGAATAAATAATGGTGGTTTCATCAGCCAATATCAGGAGATAGTTATTTCAATCATAAAAAATCTTGTCATGCCAATTCATATGGCCTAGTTATAAGTTCCTGTCAAATCAAAAGGCAAATCCCTTGAAAAAGCAATAATAAAAATTTGATAATAATATGTTAGCCTTGGCGGCTGGTAATAATTATGATAAAACGTTAGTACCCCGCATAATAGCATATGGTACCCTGCATGATAGCATAGTATAATCTGCATGATAGCAAATGATATGTTGCATGATGCAAATGATATGTTGCATGGTATTTTGCATGATAGCAAATGGTTGCATAATAGCAACTAGTTGCATGATAGCAACTAGTAAGATGCATGATAGCATATTGTACGATGCATGATAGCATATGGTACTTGACTCAGTATTTCCCAGATCTAATGTGTGTTCAGGGTCGAGAACGGCCATGATAGGCAGCCATGATAGGCATCCAGACTCGATTGACGCCACACGCGGGTACTTTAGTCCTTCTGAATTATCTCTATTACCGTTAAGTAGGTCTTCGCGCGGCTCAGTATTTCCCAGGTAAAAAATGCGTGTTCAGGGTCGTTGGCGGCCATGATAGGCGATTACACTCGATTGACACCGCACCCCAGTACTTTGGCCGCATAGTGCAAAGATACTTCTGACTTAAGGCGAGAATAACCAGGATTATTGCTTTTATCGGCTGCAATAGCCGTGACGAGCTCTAATTAGCTTTGATGATAACCAGCTCTGATTAGCTGTAGATGTGGTACAGCGAGTCACCTGTTTTAACTCAAATATTTGATAAGATAATGACTCATAAACTGATATAATGATGAGCTGTTTGCGACTCATAAAATGTTATGGGGGTAAATCGCTATGCGACTCATAAACTGATATGACAATAAGTCGATGATGATTAATAAAATGATACGATAATAAATCATGAAATTATAACGATCAGTCATAAATTGATATAATGATAAGTCATAGAATGACAAATGAATCGCCAAATATCAATGCTTGAACATGTAGTGGTGATCTTGATATTCAATACAAGCTGTAAATAGCTAGACTTTGCAATGCGAGTTTATAAAGAACTCTAATTTGACGAATGTATTGAGAAGTAGATATAATTAAATCTACAAAAGCTGATTTGAATTTAAAGTCTACGACATGATATAATATGAGTCGCAAAGACATTTAATAAAAGGCATAATAACCTAGAAATACAGCCCCCGAGATAAACTCGAAGAGAACTTTAAACTTATTGATTAAAAGTAAAAGGCTGCGAAAGTTAAGTATAATAGCGACTTAGCTTATTCTTTGTCGATTTGTCGAGGAGGAAGTAAGCCACGACGGAATTTAAAGTTTAGTCATGGTGAATCGCCGGAGATAATAACTGTTGAAGTTGGCGATGATAGTGCCGATCATTGAAGTCGCATGGCGATCCTTTGAGTCGCGTGCTGATGAATTGAGCTGATCACATCTTCTGTACTTTTGCTTTTTCCACTTTCTGAGCCAAAGGTGGGCTTGTACGTATGTTGATACGTGAAATCCACGTCCCTATGGATTGATGCTAGATGCGACTTAGCAATTTTTCTTTCTTTGTACGTATGACCTGTCCATGCATTAAAATAGCGGGCTAGCAGCTCTTATTATTATTTTTTTCTCGATCACTTTCCTCAATCCGGGCTAGCAGCTTTTGGTACGTAATTGCTTTCTCTTTCCTTGTCTGATACAACGTGAGACATTGGGTCAGATTGCTGCAGCCCAAAAGCGACTCAAATTTCTCCTTCTGATTCGATTCTGCGTGCAGCACAGGGACGTGTCCCGCATTGGGACTTGAGGCGCTGATGCTCCGAATTCATCTGGGTCTAGGCTTGCGCTGCTCCGTAGAAAGATTTCTTGCTTCTTCCTTCCATGGATGTCCGATCCAGTAGAAAATTGATGTCTTCGTGAGGCGAGTCAGCGAATTAAAAATCCCAACTCTCATTGGACTCGGCGAACAGAACCTGCCTGGTAGACTGATTTTCCGATCGCAATAGTCTTCTAATATAACGCCTTCAAAGAATACTGATATTGTAACTCCGATCTGCCGTACACGAGGGAACTGCTGATGCCGAGCACCCGCGAACGTGTCGTTGATGATGTCTTGACCTCTTGAATCGCCGGATCTTAATATGAGCATGAAGTCGTCACTTTTGTTGACGAAGATTGGACCCATCGAAATCTGAATCCATCGCGTACGAGGCCCCACGGTGGGCGCCAACTGTCGTGGGATTGTCACGGCACATGTCATCTCAAGACGATTTCGTAGGTGTGGGATTTAAGTACGCATGGAGATCGTCGAGGTGGGTTTGCACACGAGAGAAAGATTTATACAGCTTCAGGCCCCGGGAAACATCATCCGGTAAAAGCCCTACATGCTGTTTGTGGCTAGATCTTATTCCGTATGCCGGTGAGCGAGTCGCCGATGCGGCGGCTCTCTCTGTATCGTTGTCTCTAGTCTATTGAGATCTGATCTTCTTGTTGCGCCTTGCCCCTCCTTATATAGGTGGAAGGGGCAAGCTTACATGTGGTGTCCTAGTAGGATACAAACTAGGGTTTCTATTACAAGTCGGTTTGTAGAGTCCTTGTGCGACTCAAAACGTTAAGTCGCCTTGTTGGGCCTTCTCCATGTTGGGCCGCATTTATCATACGTCAGGATACCCGTATCCTATATCCTCGACACCCACGGCCGGTAGATTTTTGAAAAATCACCAAGAATGGTACTGACCCATAACCACTGCCCCAAATTTGGTAGATCCGTGTAATTTACTCATTATGCCAGGATGCGGTGAAGGTTCATTCCTTCTACTTACTTGGGACTACCTTTAACTATTCATAGATCAAAGAGAACAGATTTCATGCCTCCTTCGAAGAATTGAAGGAAGACTATATGGATGCTCTACCTTCCTCCAATATGGAAAACAACTAAAGTTGGTATGACACTGGTGTTGTATGAACCGGTCAGATCCATCATGCCTGACACCCGACCTCGCCAGTGGAAAAATGAGGTCATAATCATTGGTGAGAGTAGCAGCGAGTCAGCCGCCGACGTCGTGGGTATATGGGGTGGCACATGCGGCAGCAAAATGGAGAGGCGGCTGCAATTGACAACAGTTTGGTGCGAAGAGAGGAGTCGAGGCCGACAAAGAGGAGGTGTGGACTGGCAGGCTGCCAGCGGGGCCTCCCTATCGGTCGTATCCGGATGTCCTGAGCTGGTTCCAAAAATTGGGGCTGGGGAGGCTTTCAGGCTTCGGGTGCCGCTCCGACAGCACCCAGTTTACTCACGAGTTAGGAGCCCAACATGATGTGCTCAAGTAGAATCATCCATGCGATGTGTTTTTCTATGGAGGCTTGCCAAGCAAACGCTGCCAACAAACACGGTGCGACACCACCGATGGATGGCGGGTGATGATCGCTGCTAGCTTTGTGGGGCACAGGACTTGTCACGCGCTGCTTGACTGCTCAATGTCAAGGAGTGTATGGGCGCTGGTGGAGGGAGATGTTGTCGAGCACCGTACCTCAGTTGCTCAGATGAGGGAGATGCCCGGGCGTGGCTGGCAATGTTGATGGCTACACTCAAACAAGATGATCAGGTGAAGATCTTTGTGACGCTATGGGCAATCTGGCGCGCACGAAGAAAAGCGATACATGAGCAGATCTTCCAGAGCCCGTTGACAGTTCACCACTTCGTGGAGAACTTCATCACTGAACTTGGACAGATCAAAGTTACGAAGGCGCATGTTCCGGTTCGGTGGGGATTCTCTGACTTATCCAAGACTGACTTTGGGTCATTGACATGTGGGTCCGGCATCAGGTGGGGTCCATGTTTCAGTGACTCAAAGTCAGGGAAAAGTTAGAGGCAGAAAGTCAGAGGATCTGCGCCGGTTCCGGCTACGCCTGCATTTTCAGATGTACAGGCATGGGTCCCTCCGCCTGGTGGGAGGATAAAGATCAATGTCGACGCCGCTGTGGGAAAGAACACTGGCAGTGGGTTGGTTGCTGCTGTCGCGAGAGACAAGATGGGTGTCTTCCTAGGAGCATCGACGTTAGTCTTCCCGGGGCGGTCTGAAGCGGAAACCCTTGAAGCTCTCGCTTGCCGCGAGGCGTGTGCTCTAGCAAGGGACATCAACGCCTGCAAACTTAGGGTGGCGAACGGTTGTCGGAACATGATAATCAATCTGGAGCAAGGTACGATGGGAGGCTATGCCCAGGGCCGGGCCCACAGTGGTGCTGACAGGGCCCACGAATTAGGGGGGCCCCAAAAAAATTTACCTATATATAGTAGTATACATTTAGCAGATTTGATGGGCCGTTTTGGCTCCTCCACTCGAAAAAAGCAGGTTTTTTGGACCGATCTTGGGCCTCATCGCGCTGCGCTGCTGGCGCGTCCGCTTCGCTAGCGATGGATGCCGCTAAAAAAGAGTTCTCTTTGCAAAGATAAAAAAGAGAACGCTCCAGCGCGCCACGTGGTAACCTGACAGACAGTGGCGACTACGATCAGACGAGGTCCCCTGCATCGCGTGCCCGCGTGGTCCTGGCCGCCGTGTAGGAGGCGCGAATCCGCACGAGGCCCCCCCCCCCCCGCGGCACCTTCATGCAGCGCGTACGCGTGCGTACATGCATGACCTCGCGTGCGTGGCTGCTGTACGAGCGAAGCTCCTTGTACGATCCCTTGCGCGTGCTTGTGGTACATCTCCTGTTCCACGTCTTGGACAGTGTACACAATTCAAATAATTAGTACGCAAAACACATAGCAGGCAGTACAACAAAAAATAGTGCATATTGTACAAATTATACAGAGAACGATGTACAAAATACATATAACAGAGAGTACATGATGCTACTGAATGTACATACACCTTGTTACTGGATGTACATGATGCTACTGAATATACACCCATGCGCTGCTACTAGATGTACACTCACGTTGTTACTGGACGTACAGACTGCTACTGCTACTGGATGTACACTCATGTTACTACTCGATGTACACTCACACTGCTATTAGATGTACATGATGCTACTGGATGTACATCTATGCTGCTACTGGATGTACACGATACTACTAGATGTACACTCACGTGCTCCTACTAGATGTACGGCCACACTGCTACTGGATGTACACGCTGCTACTGGATGTACAAAGTATATAGAACAGGGAGTACAAAGTACGCGAAAAAAAATTCTCAAAACCTATCAACATGGAATCTACTTTTGAAGATCTCGACGCGAGGATCTCAAATATTAAAACGGTTCATAATTTCGATAAACGGTTTTCAATATATTTCGTTTTTAAAATATGAATCTCGAAAAAAATGCGTGTACAACCTTCTCCCGTGAGAAGCAGAAATTCCACCAAAACTCTCTCATGCTGCCACTTGTCGCATATGCATGCAGCCACGGAGGACCGCCTGCAGTGAGAAGCCGACACTTGGCGCAACGACAATGCGCGCAGTTTCCCTTTGCAAAGGGAACCCCTTTTCTAGTGATTTCGGCTAGCGATGCATCCTGCTCGTTGGGGAAAGATTATCAAATGAAACAAATAAACGAATATGGATTCAGGCCGCCTGCACGCCTTCGCTCACGATTTCCCTATCGCCCGTCTGTCTCGTGACTCCTCCTTCGTCGACTAGCCACCACGCCACCGTCGCGGCCTATCCCGGGCACAGTTCCCGCCAATGATACGTCGCTCTTCGTCCGTCGCAGCATTGCCCTGTCCGACCTTCCCCGCCTCCCCGTGCCCCGCCTTTCCCTAATCCTAGCAGTGGAGCAGGGAAGCCAACGGCGCCCCACGGCGCAGTCCCAGGCTCCCGCCGCCCGTCACCGGCGGCGTGGAGAAGGCTGCAGTCGGCACCTAGCACCCAACAGGAAACTAGCAGGTATGTAGTTTGTTCCTTCTCAGGTGAGCTGGCCATGTCTAACTCAATGAATTTTCATACAGAGTACTTCACAACTTGTTACAAGTTTGAACTGCTATTTACTGGCTTGATGCCTAATGCATTGTAGCCAGACTAAAATAGATTGCACATTTTTGTTGTAGAATTGCTGAAGAGAGGACAGGAGACAAGGCGTAAGCCTGATAATCAATCTTTTTTTTAGCAAATTCAGAATTCGACGTGAATTATAGTATCTCTATCTCTTATCTATACCTAATAATAAAATCATTATGGTTTCTTGTGGTACGTCCTTTTTTTTGCCGATTTTACCCTCCCACCAAATCACATATTTACCCACACTGCCACCTATAAGTCATATACCGGTTCGTTTTTTTTTCCCGTGCGCTGCTCACATCATCGATTCCTGACCACATGCGAGCTCGTCGGAGGAATCGTTGTCTCTCCTCCGCTCCCCTGTTGGTCATGGCCATGCTGGTCGGTCGAATGCATCAGCGCACGCGGCTCTCCCCGGCGTCCACAGCCGCGCGCTCTGTCGGCTTCCACAGTGTAGATTTGCGGAAATATTGATCGTATGGATTATTGCCTCAAAGGGCTGTTTATATAAGGGTACAAACTTGGTCTCCAAGCAATCCTATTGGAGATAGAATCGGTATACTCTAACATCCCCCCGCAGTATCAACGTGGGGTTCAACAACGTTGAGACTGAACCGAATATCTGTAAAAGATTTAGTAGCAAGCCCTTTGGTGAAAATATCTGCAAATTGAGCTGTCGATGGAACATGAAGAACGCGAACTTGCCCCAAAGCGACCTTCTCTCGAACGAAGTGGATATCAATCTCGATGTGCTTGGTACGCCGATGCTGAACAGGATTCCCAGACATGTAAATGGCCGAGATGTTGTCACAGTAAACAACAGTAGCCTGCGCAATAGGACACCGAAGCTCTGACAATAACTGACGAAGCCAAACCGTTTCAGCAACAGCATGAGCTACAGCACGATATTCAGCCTCAGCAGACGAGCGGGAGACCGTAACCTGTCTTTTAGAAGACCAAGAAACCAAATTGTTACCAAGATAAACACAAAATCCGGATGTGGACCGACGAGTATCTGGACAACCAGCCCAGTCTGCATCAGAGTAAGCTGTCAAGGAAGTGGGAGAGGAGGGATTTATATGAAGACCATAATCGAGAGTTCCTTTAAGATAACGAAGAATTCGTTTGACGTGATTGTAGTGTGGAATTCGTGGATCATGCATGTAAAGACAGGCTTGTTGCACAGCAAAAGAAATGTCAGGGCGAGTAAGAGTAAGGTATTGGAGAGCACCGGTAAGGCTGCGGTAAAGGGTAGCATCATGATAAACATCACCATCAGCAGAGAGCTTGAAACCAGTATCAACAGGAGTGCGAGAGGGTTGACAATCCAGCATGCCAGCACGATTAAGAAGATCAAGAGAGTATTGTCTTTGTGAAAGAAAAAGGCCAGAAGAATCACGAACAACAGAAATACCCAAAAAATGATGAAGAAGACCAAGATCAGTCATGGAAAATTCAGAGCGAAGAAGAGTAATAATATGATCTAAGAAAGGTTGAGAAGAAGCAGTAAGAACAATATCATCAACGTAGGAAATATCGTTGTTGTTGTGATAAATAAAGAGAGATGTATCAGAAAGAGATGGAACAAAACCAATAGTTTGAATAAAGGAAGAAAAACGTTGAAACCAAGCACGAGGTGCCTGTTTTAAACCATAAAGAGATTTGTTAAGAAGACAAACATGGTCGGGGTAATTTTTATCTTCAAAGCCTAACGGTTGTTGACAGAACACTGTTTCTTGAATAGAGCCATGTAGAAAAGCATTTTTAACATCCAATTGGTGAATAGGCCAAGCAGAGGAGACAGCAATGCTAAGAACAGTACGGATGGTGCTAGGTTTAACGACGGGAGAGAAAGTCTCATCGTAATCAATACCGTGTTGTTGAGAATAACCACGACAAACCCAGCGAGCTTTGTAACGAGAAAGACTACCATCAGAGTTAAATTTGTGACGAAAAACCCATTTACCAGAAACAATGTTAGTGTTGGGGGGTCGAGGAACTAATTGCCAAGTATTATTCTCAAGGAGAGCAGTGAATTCATCTTGCATAGCAGCAGCCCAATTAGGATCAAGGAGGGCTATTTTATAAGTTTTAGGAAGCGTAGTTAAAGAAATTGCAGCATGAAGATTAAGAGGTTGTTTAGGTAAACGAAAACCAGACTTAGCACGAGTACGCATGGTGTGAGCATTTTGGGGAACAATAGTAGGGACAGCATTAGGAGGAGGGGGAGAGGCTGGTGCGGATGTGCGGGCTGCCACGGCAGAAGAATCAGCATAGTCGTGTGCCGTGGCAGGGTTATGGGGAGAGGTGGTAGCCACGGGTGATGGAGGTTCTGCCGTGGCAGAAGAATGGAGGTTCGTGTACCGTGGCAGGTTGATGGGGAGAGGCGGCAACTACGGGTGATGACGGCTCTGCCGTGGCAGGAGAATTAGCAGGTTCGTGTGCCGTGGTAGGAGAATCTAGGTGAACTAGGTTTCAGGAACCGCAAAGTGGAAGGGAAAACTAGGATTTTTAGGAGGGGCTGGTGGTGTAGTGGTGGTGTGACTATCTCGTTGGGCAAAAGGAAAAACGTGTTCAGCAAAAGTGACATGTCGAGACACATGAACATGACCAGTCAATAAATCAAGACAGCGATATCCTTTGTGTTCAAAGGAAAAACCAAGAAGAACACAAGGAATAGAACGAGGAGAGAGTTTATGAGGTGAGGTAGCATAAATATTGGGAAAGCAAAGACAACCAAAAACACGTAAATCAGCATAATTGGGATGACTTAGGAAAAGAGAAAAATAGGGAGTGTTGGATGGGTTTGCTTTGGAGGGTCGTATGTTAAGTAAAAAGGTGGCGGTGTGCAATGCTTCAACCCAAAATTTGGACGGCATGGAGGCTTGAATTAATAGAGTACGTATAATATCATTTATAGTTCGAAGAGAACGTTCTGCCTTGCCGTTTTGTGGTGAGGTGTAGGGACAAGAAAAACGAAGAAGAATACCGTGTTGGAGAAAAAATTCACGATTTTTAATATTGTCAAATTCACGGCCGTTATCACATTGAATAAAACGAATAGGAAGAAAGAAGTGGACAGAAACGTAGCGTTGAAAATTGACAAAAAGGGCATGTACGTCAGATTTGTTGCGTAAAGGGAAAGTCCAAACGAAGTGTGTAAAATCATCAAGAATAACAAGATAATATTTGAAACCGGAAACACTAGAGATTGGAGATGTCCATAGATCGCAGTGTAATAACTCAAAAGGATAAGTACTATGAGAATAAGATGAACTAAATGGAAGACGAACATGTTTGCCGAGTTGACATGATTCACACAGCGATGAAAGATGAGAATCTTTATTACAAGGAATTGAAAATTCACTAAGAAGAGACGATAAAACAGCATTATTGGGGTGGCCGAGTCGACGATGCCACAAATCCACCGAAGCCACCATGGAAGTTGGAGGTGCGGCAGCAGGGACACCATGAAGAGAATATAAATCACCGGAGCTATTGAAGCGAGCGATCTCGGCCTTGGTCAGATAATCCTTCACAGACAAACCAAATGCATCAAATTCAACAGAAACAAGATTGTCACGAGTAAATTGGCGAACAGAAATTAAATTTTTAATGAGAGCTGGAGCAACAAGAACATTACGAAGAAGAAGTGGTTTGGTAGAAGAGGGTATATGGGATTGACCAACACAAGAGATGGGAATAGTGGAACCATCACCAAGAGTAATAGCAGGAAAAGAAGATGGAGTGCAGGATGACAGTATATTACTAGATGCAGACATGTGACTAGAGGCGCCAGAGTCGAAGAGCCAATCCGTACCTGATGTTCCTTGGGAAACAAAATTGTTCATGGCCTGCAAAAAGGCAGCTTGATCCCAGCTCGGTGTTGAGGTTGAGGTCGGTGCAGGAAGCAGTGCAGGCTGATAAGGCGGCGTCGGCAGCAAAGCAGGCGTGGGCGTGTATTGGCCGGTGCTGTAGTACTGTGGCGATGGAGCGTACGGCGGAGGAGCATACGTCGGGGCAGCATGGTAGGCGTGCGTCGGCTGTCGAGGCGCGAGGAAACCAGGAGCACCGGTAGGAGGATGAACGCCGGGCTGCCAGGTACCAGTGTAGGCCGGTGGAGCGCCATATGGAGACGGTGCTGCCCAGGGCATGGGCCAGGCCTGAACGAGACCCGTCCATGGGTCATGAGGAGGACGCCAAGCTGAAGGAGCCAGTGTCGATGTCGAGGCACCAGTAGAGGGAGCGGGAGGCGGTGCAACAGGAGCCATAGCCGGAGGCGGTGCACCAGGAGCGGGAGCCGGAGGCGGCGCTGCAGATCGAGACGACGAACCAGACCGCGGGGGAAGTACATGGGGTTCTTCCCGCGGTAATTAGGGCTCGGGCGCCATCCAGGAGGGGGTTGCACCGGGGTGGGCACGGCAGGGGCTGTCGTGGCAGGAGGTGGTGGCGGGCGAGGCGAGGCAGTGAAGACATGGGGGCGCGCGTCTTTGCGTGCAATGGCGTCGGCGGCACACTGAAGGAGAGATCGCACCTCGGCAAAGGAGGGAGGCGGTCGCATAAGAGGGATGAAGGCAGCTTGCATCTTGAACTCATCGCCGAGCCCTTGGAGTAGGATATTGATGAGCGGGCGATCTCCCACGGGATCACCCAGCTCACGAAGTTCGTCGGCCATCATCTGAATCCGTTGGCAGTAGGCGCTGAGGGAAGAGGCGCCCTGGACGGTGTTGCGGATCTCGGTGTGGAGGTTGTTGACACGGGCGTCGACGTTGTCCTGGAAGAGCCGACGAAGCGCTGCCCATAGGGTGGCAGCGGTGGAGGCCTCCCTGAAGACGAGGTTGAAGATCTCAGTGGACACCCGCGAGTAGACCCATTGGATAATGGCGAGGTCGTCTTTGACCCAGCGGGGATCATCGGGGCGCGGGACAGAGTCGGCGGCGATGTGGGCGCGTAAGTTGCAGCGGCCAAGATGAACATCGAAGAGATGACACCAATGATAATAGTTGTGCGCTGCGAGATCTAACGTGATTGGTATGAGCGATGTGACATCGGAGATTGTATCGGCAAAGGAGATAGAAGAAGGCATTGTAGGGATAGAGGTGGAGGATAGGGCTAGGGAGGAAGAAGAGGAAGCATTGGCGGCGGCTTTGGAGGCGGCCAAGGGGCGCGGCGCTCAAAATAGCCGGGAGGGGGTAGCGGCGGCGGTGTAGGCGGAGCAGCCATGCCCTAGGATCTTTTAGTCTGATACCATGTAGATTTGCGGAAATATTGATCGTATGGATTATTGCCTCAAAGGGCTGTTTATATAAGGGTACAAACTTGGTCTCCAAGCAATCCTATTGGAAATAGAATCGGTATACTCTAACACACAGCGACGCGCCACAGAACTCGAGGTTCTCCCCCGTCATCCACGGCCGTGCGCCACAGCCTCCCGGCGTCCACGGCGACGAGCGACATCACTCGCGGCTCTCCCCGTCGTCCATAGCCGCGCGCAACATCGCTTCTTCGGCTTCCACGGCGCCATGCCACAACGCTCGACGTTCTTCACCGGCATCCGTGGCCATGCGCCACAACGCTCCCCGGTGTCCGCGGCGGCGAGCGACAGCGTCCGCGGCGCGGCGGCGGCGAGTGACAGTGCTCGCGGCTCTCAAGGTCGTCCATGGACGCGCGCCACGAGTGCTTCCCGGCGGCCACAACACTGGCTGATGTCTGGCTCTCCCGATTCCCCCGGCGTCAATGGGGTTGTTCGATGTGGGAATCGGATTTGCTTAATGCGGCAAACTGGAATACAGGATTAGCTAATTCGTGTATTACTAGGAACTGGTACAAGTCAAAGTGATTTGTGATACTGACAGGTGTCGATCGCTGGAGCTGGTCCAGCCTTCCGGGGCGTACGACCCTGGTCGTATAAGATTTTCTTCCTCCAGTTCATAGCTGATAGCTGCATCTGCATCCGGGTCTACCAAACGAGTGCCGCTGCTACTCTTTTTTTCAGATGGATGCCGATGCTCCTTCCTTAGTACTGCATGTGTGACGCTGCTGTTTATATGTGTCAGTTTGCCAAAAAAATTGTGTGCTTATAGATAAAAAATGATGATATACCAGCGTTTCTTGATTGAGTTGGATTTATTTGTATGTTTGTGCAATTCAATCTAGATATTGCACTAATACAACATTGTCCTCGCCGGCTCGGGATGCACTGCTGTTACCCTCAACTCTACGAATCCATGCTATTGTGGACGTCAGTGGAGTCACTCAAAGAACACGGTTGTCTGATCATGTAATGTTGAATGCTTAATTTTTCAAATTGGGATGTAACTAACAAATCTTGGCTTTTGTCTATGAACTTTTCTCTATGCAGCAACATAAAATAATGGTGCGTCTCACTTCTAATTTATATTTTTTCCTAGAATACTTATTTTTATTTGCGGTAGCATGAATTTCGATTGGTCAACATTTAGTGCACAAAAAATGCAGCCTTGTGTCAAGGGGATGCCAAAAACTCGGATTTAGTAGTTCCAATGTTAATGAATGCTTGGATTTAGTTCTAAAAAATGTTTGAGTTATGCGAATGATCTTGATTAGTGAAATTCTTCATGATCTAATATATATTAATAAAAATCAACCCGTAGCAACGCACGGGCTCATTTCCTATCTCTACTATATAATATGGCTTGAGGAGGTGTTGGTACGTTTTTTAGTTTCCCAATTTTACCCTCCCACCAAATCAAATATTACCCACTTATGCCATTGCACCGTTTCGTTCCTTCTCTTCTTTTCCCCTCTCCAAACGAACGGCGTTTCCTCCCCATATGGCTTGAGGAGGTGTTGGTACGTTTTTTAGTTTCCCAATTTTACCCTCCCACCAAATCAAATACTATTACCCACTTATGCCATTGCACCGTTTCGTTCCTTCTCTTCTTTTTCCCTCCCCAAACGAACGGCGCTTCCTCCCCATGTCCGTCTCAGGCAGTGCCGCAGGACGTGGGGGTGGGGCTGGCTCGCTTGGCTCCTGAGCAGAGGACGGGCCGGTGGAATGGGTCCCCGGCAGTGCCAAACCTCCCCGCCTCCGAGGTATTGATCTCTGCTGCACTTTCGCCCCGATCCCTCGAACCGCCGCGGCTCTGTGTGACAACTAATGCGTGAAAGAAATAGATAGAGGCTCCACAATCCTCAAACAGATCGAGAGAATGGTCGCATGTTCTATCGATCTGGGCTCCTCCGACACTGGCTCCACAAGCTCCACGAGCTCCACGCCGGATATTCCCCAATCCCCAACTATACCCGACGGTCACCTGATGTGGGAGTACAGAGACGACGCTTGCTGGAAGAGGAAGAGGATAGGGAGGACAGGGAGAAGCGCGGTGGCGAAGCAGAGGTGGAGGCCGTCAGCCGGGGGAGCTTGCAGGCGCACGCCGAGGCCCTCCACAAACCGTGTCGCTGCCGCTACCACGGCTCATCCTGCTTGATGTGGGCGAGCACGTGCGGATCCGGCCGTCCATGGTGCTAGGGTGTTGGACACCAGCGGATTAGTAAGCAGCAGGAACAACCCGGTGAGTTGATTGAGGCAACGCATGGAAGAACACGGGCTAGCGATTTGGGGATGTTTCCTCCATGCGCGGAGAGCCGGCGGGCGAGCGGTTGCCGGTTGGGTGGCACCAGATAGAGTCAAGGAAGGGTGAGACTAACCAGAGCGAAGCTGTCAGGAGCCATCAGATAGATCAGTTTCAATACGTGCGAGAACCAGATACGTGCGAGAACCAGATTAATGATAGGAAATAACTTTTTAATCGGCTGTACACTGAAGTCCTTAGAAATTTCGTGTGCTTCCATTAGTTTGGAATTGCTAACGCTGCCAGACATTCTTGACTTAACTTTTAATTTTTCGAGCACCCACACACATCACATGCATTAAATTATATGTTTATATTCATCTATTACCTTACTTTTAAATTTATTCGGCGAAAACCACAGCTGAAACCAACTAACTATATATTGTATTACATCACTATATGTTTCGAAACAATTAAGTGTATTTAATTGGTTTGGACCAATAATTAGTCTATTGACATAATGACTTAATCTATGTAGATTTGTTTGTTTGTGTTCCCGTAGCAACGCACGAGCATTCAACTAGTATGACTTAATCTATGTAGATGTGTTTGTTTGTGTTCCCGTAGCAACGCACGGGCATTCAACTAGTACTATAGAATATTGATAAGCAATTATGGGGTGGTACGTCTGCAGCAGTTTTACAATTAAGCCCCTGGAAAATTTGGAAATCAACCCGTGATCCTTTTCTATCCCCATCCAGTTCTCCCCGGCCAGATATGATGCGATGGGCTTCGTGGGGTGCATCAGGGAGGTGGCCGACGGCGAGGAGCTCCGCCCGCCGCTCGCGGAAGATCTACTTCGTGCTCCCCGGTGAGATGTTGTGTCGTAGCCTCATCCTAGAGGAGGTGGCCGCTAAAGCCGGCCTCTGCTCGCTGTCGAGCGCCTGCAAGGAGGTAGGAGGGACGGTTGGGGCCGAGCTCGATTGCAGGCGACGAGGTCACGAGGACGGCCAGCACGCGAAGGGGATGAGGAAGTAGGGGCGGTGGTGAGGAGGGAGAGGGCTGGATGTGAGGACCTGTCACACCTTCGTCCAACGTGGCGGTGGACCAAGAGTCACCAGGCTGAGCTGGTGAGCTAAGATTGGCCCAGCAGAAGACTAGCGTAGTCAACTAGCCTGTGAGCTGGCAGTGGGACCTGGTGGCCCACCTGTAAGAGTCGTACGGGTATACCTACCCGCGAGGCATGTCGTGTGCGGTGTCGTGTATTGCTCTCTGAACTCTTTCCCCTATCTTCGTCTGTATCTCACCTCTGGATTCGTCTGCTTCTCATCCCCAATTTCTGTATGAACTCCACTGAATCCCCTATGAAATAATACTACCGAGTTGAGGGACATCACAATCTGGTATCAGAGCCGTTCTCGCTTCCGTTCGCGCTCACAATCTCGAGATTCGACCGGTAAAATTCCACCGTGACAGGTGCGGTGTTGCTCCGGCGACGCTGCGCAAAATCCTGATCGGGGTTCGGTTGAATTCAGAGGAGACGCGACGGCGCCAGCGCGGGCCGCCGTTCCTTCGGCGCAGACTAATTTTGTTCTCGAGAAGATGGAAGCCGTGCAGAAATCGTTGGAGGAGATGCTCTCCAAATTCACCGCGATCTCCGCGGAGATCAAGGAGGTCGCGACGGAGGTTGGTGGTCTGAAGCATCAGATCGAGGATTTCGGCGAGGACCTCGACGGAGTCAAGCGCCGCCTCGTCGATCACGACAAGGCCGCGGCCGCGCCTCTGCCCCGGGTGGAGATTCCACAGGCGGACAAGGCGTCCATGACCGCACGCTTCACCAACCAGCGTCCACCGCTCCTCACTGCACTTGTAACGGGGCAGGAGTTTCAGACGGCGCCCTCGTCGCCCACTGATCTGGTGGAGCCTGAGCGTCAAGGAGATTTCATTGTGCGACCTCGACGTCACGATTTTCCTCGTTTCTCAGGTGACAAACCATTGCTCTGGGTAGATCTTAGCTTGACATATTTCGAGATGTACAAGGTTCCTGAGCACCACTGGGTTAGCACTGCTACTCTGCACCTAGATGGACATGCTGCGTTATGGTTTCAGTCATTCAAACGTAGGAATCGATTGATTGCTTGGGATGTGTTTATGCAAGCAATTGTTGAAGAATTTGGTCTGGATGAATTTGATGGACAGATGACCAAGTTGCTGCAGCTTAAACAACATGGCACCGTAGTGGAGTATCGTCTAGCCTTTGAGGAATGTATGTATCACTTGATTTCCTTAGATGACACTCTTAGCCAGCGTTGGTTTATTACTCAGTTTGTTTTTGGCCTCAAGGATGAGATTCGTTGTGCTGTGAGATTGCAAGGCCCAACCAGTATCACTCGGGCAGCATCCTTGGCTCGCATTCAAGAGGAAGAGAATGAGCAGTGTAGACCGAGGTCACGCTCTAGTGTGTCAAACAAACAAATTACTGCTGCACCAGTTACTTCAAATACTTCTGTTCCTCGCATTGAGTGGCAGAAGAAACCACCGACTGATGATTTTCAGAGAGAAAGACAGTTAAGGGATTTCAGGCGTGCCAATCACTTGTGTTTTAAATGCGGTGACAAGTATTCCAAAGAACATCAGTGTAAGAGGTCTGGACAGTTACTCACCATTGAGGTTGGCGAGTTTGGAGAGGTTATTTCCGATGATGCAGAACGTGCCTTGGAGTTACTTGATGAACCAGTGGCTACTGCAAATTGCTGTCAACTTTCTGTCGATGCATTGGCTGGTACTGATGGTGGTGAAACCATTCGTTTGAGAGCACTGGTGGGAAATCAAGTGATGTTGTTGCTGATTGACTCAGGCAGCACACACACTTTTGTCACTAGAAATTTTGCTGAACGTGCAGGCTGTTCAATTTCTGCTGCACCGGCTTTACCTGTCAAAGTAGCAAATGGGGAAATTCTCACATCCCAAGAGCAGGTGTCTGGCCTCACATGGTGGACACAAGGCAATACTTTCACCACAGATATGAGGATTTTGGAATTGGGTGCTTATGATGCAATCCTTGGAGTTAACTGGTTGAAACAGTTTGGAAGAATGACAGTGGACTGGGATGCTAAATACTTGTCATTCCAATACCAAGGCAAGGAAATTAAGTTGCAGGGTGTTGTGCAGTCACAAACCAAGGCAGTCTCGGAATTATCAGCTGAACAGCTTCAGAAGTGGCTGTCAGGTAATGAAGTGTGGGCTATGGCAGTCGTGGACCCGGTGGCACAGACAGTTCAGCATCAGGACACAGCAGTGGCTCCTGATCTGCAGTCATTATTGACACAATTTCAAGATATTTTTGAAGAACCACATGAGCTGCCACCGCAGAGAGCTTTGGATCATGCAATTCATTTGGAAAGTGATGCTCAACCAGTCAATTCTCGGCCATACCGTTACTCTCCACTTCAGAAAGACGAAATTGAAAGGCAGGTTCAAGAAATGCTTGATGCTGGAATTATTACAGAGAGTATGAGTCCTTTTGCTTCGCCAGTATTGTTGGTTAAAAAGAAGGATGGGACTTGGCGATTTTGTATTGATTTTCGCCGGCTCAATATGGTAACTGAAGAACAAATTTCCCCTGCCTATTGTCGATGAACTTTTGGATGAACTAGCTGGTACCAAATTCTTCTCGAAGCTGGATCTTCGAGCTGGTTATCACCAAATCCGCATGCGTCCTGAAGATGAAGCTAAAACAACATTCAAGACGCATCACGGTCACTTTCAGTTTAGAGTTATGCCATTCGGATTGACCAATGCTCCGGCGACCTTTCAATGCATCATGAACTCGATTTTTGCTCCATTTCTACGCAAATTTGTCATTGTTTTCTTGGATGACATTCTAGTTTATAGCAAATCTTGGTCAGAACACTTGGAGCATTTGCAGTTGGTGCTTGCAAAGCTCAGAGAAACACAATTCTATGCTAAGATGTCGAAGTGTAGTTTTGGTCAGTCCAGTATTCAGTACTTGGGTCATGTGATATCAGACAAGGGCGTCTCCACTGATCCAGAGAAAACTGCAGCAATGGTTAATTGGCCGACACCAACAAATGTCACTGAATTACGGGGAATCGTGGGAGTTACTGGGTATTATCGCAAGTTTGTGGAGCATTATGGTCTTCTCACAAAACCATTGACACAATTGCTTACTAAGAAGGGATTCCTTTGGACTGAAGAAGCAAATGCAGCTTTTCTTAAGCTGAAGCAGGCTATGACATCAACTCCAGTCTTAGCTTTGCCGGATTTCACTGTTCCCTTCACTGTTGAAACCGATGCGTGTGACACAGGAGTTGGGGCAGTTTTGATGCAGAAAGGACACCCCATAGCATACATGAGTAAAGCTTTGGGCATGGTCAACCAGAAACGCTGTGTTTACGATAAGGAATTTCTGGCTGTCATTATGGCTGTGGACAAGTGGCGACAGTACTTACAACGTGGCAAGTTCACCATTGTCACTGATCACAAGAGTCTCTGCAATTTAACTGATCAACAACTGAATTCTGACCTTCAGAAGAAGGCAATGGCCAAGCTAGGAGGATTGCAATTTGAGATTAAATATCGCAAGGGAGCTGATAATGGTGCAGCTGACTCTCTGTCTCGTGTTGGTCATCTGTTAGATATGCAGGCAATCTCTACTTGTCAGCCAGTGTGGTTACAGGAAGTGTTGCACTCTTACACTAATGACACATCAATGTTGTTCTGTTGCAAGAGCTGGCAGTTCACTCCCCAAATGAAAAGGGTTTCTATCTGGAAAAAGGACTGATCAAATATAAAGGCAGATTGGTTATTGGTGATAATCTGGCCTTACAAACAAAATTGATCTCTTCTCTACATGATAGTGCAGTAGGAGGTCATTCGGGCATCCAAGCTTCCTATCTTAGAATCAAGCAGTTATATTACTGGTCAGGTTTGAAGTTGGCAGTGGAGAACTATGTGAAACAATGTTTGGTGTGCCAACAGGCCAAACATACACATCAGAAACCGGCAGGCCTGCTACAACCACTACCACCTCCATCTGCTCCATGGCGCGAAATCACTATGGATTTCATCGAGGGTTTGCCTACTTCTGATAATGCAAACAGTATACTAGTGGTGGTGGATCGCCTGACTAAGTATGCTCACTTCTTGCCCTTAAAGCATCCGTATACAGCAGCTTCAGTTTCCAAGGTTTTCGTGGATAACATCGTTAAGTTGCATGGTGTTCCTGTGGCAATCATATCTGACCGTGACAAAAATTTACAAGCAACTTCTGGAAGGATTTGATTAAATCTCTGGGCACTAACCTGAATTACAGTACGGCTTATCACCCGCAAACCGATGGTTAGAGTGAACGAGTTAACCAGTGTTTGGAGCAATATCTCCTTGTGCCGTGCAAGATAATCCTCAGCATTGGAAGAGATGGTTGGGTTTAGCTGAGTTTTGGTACAACTCCAGCTATCATACTGCTCTGGGCTGTTCACCTTTCAAAGCTTTGTATCGCGCAGAACCTAATTTTGGTGGCATGCCCAATTTGTCTGTGGCGGATGACTCTGTTGCGGGAGATGCAGCTCTGGAGTACCAAGCACAAACGGAATTACTACGTGCTCAACTCATTCGTGCACAGCAAAGGATGAAGACTTATGCTGACAAGAACCGGGTGGAACGCCAGTTCTCGGTGGGGGATCAAGTTCTGTTGAAATTACAGCCTTATGCCCAGCAATCTGTGGTCAATCGACCTTACCCCAAATTATCCTACAAGTACTTCGGCCCTTATTCAGTCCTGGAGCGAGTCGGAGAGGTGGCTTATCGCTTGGCATTACCAGCAGAGGCCAAAGTGCACCCGGTCTTTCATGTGTCCCAGCTCAACCGTTCACTGCTAATTATTCACCTGTGTTCTCTGACTTGCCAGTACCTGCAGAGTTCCCAACGGCTAAACCCTTGCCAGTGGCGATTCTTCAGCGACGTCTGGTGCGTAAAGGAAATGCTGCAGCACCACAAGTGTTGATCAAGTGGGCGCATCTTCCTGATGATATGGCGACCTGGGAGGATTACTATGTGTTGAAGACACGATATCCTGATGCTGCGCTGTGGGAGCAAGATGAAGCACAAGCTCGAGGGGTGCCTGCTCAAGAGGGGGCAACTGTCACACCTTCGTCCAACGTGGCGGTGGACCAAGAGTCACCAGGCTGAGCTGGTGAGCTAAGATTGGCCCAGCAGAAGACTAGCGTAGTCAACTAGCCTGTGAGCTGGCAGTGGGACCTGGTGGCCCACCTGTAAGAGTCGTACGGGTATACCTACCCGCGAGGCATGTCGTGTGCGGTGTCGTGTATTGCTCTCTGAACTCTTTCCCCTATCTTCGTCTGTATCTCACCTCTGGATTCATCTGCTTCTCATCCCCAATTTTTGTATGAACTCCACTGAATCCCCTATGAAATAATACTACCGAGTTGAGGGACATCACAGGACCGTCCGGCCACCGGTGCAGATATGCGGGAGCGAGAAAGAGCACCCCCGCGCGGTGAGCAGGGCATGCAGGCTGCATCTCGCGCCTGAGCGGCTGAGCGTCGTGTGCATGGACACCTCGCCCTCGTCGACGGCGAACGTTCATGGCCACCACAGGCGGGTGGAGGCGACGAACCTGGGTGGACGCTTTGACTGCAAGAGATTACGGATGCAAGCGCACCCTGTTCTACATGTCGTATATGCCCATTGCCGAACTCTGTTTTATATCTCAGGTACAAAATTCAATGCCAGCGTTGTAGTTATATTCTTTTGATGATTCTCTTTAGGAATTGGAGTTTCCTGGTTAACCATTTGGGAAAAGGAAGGAATCAGAGTACTCTACCCACCCTGTTCGCTGCTTCACGCCGGTCGCCGCGGCCATCTAGCCGGGAGCCCAGGCCGCATCTAACAACGAGGGAGTTCGCCGCGGGGCCGGCATGCGGCGGCGTGCAGGTCCACTTAGTAGGAGAGGGGTACCATTCACAACTACCTGTTTTAAATATACTCACATGAACCTGTTGGAAACCATGCAGTCTGGCTGATATTCTCACAAAACCATTCCATGCACTGTTCTTTGTGGTCTTCATGCTGTCAGCTTGTGCTCTCAAAGACATGTATTGAAGTTTCTGGTTCATGTTCATCAGCTAAGGATGTTGCAAGAAGCTTAAGGTAAACATAGTACATACACGGGATATGTTGTTCTAGGCTAATCACATGTTGACATATTCCCTTTTTATTATTTGGGTTATACTATCATAACTATCTCCTTCTTTTTTTTGACAGGGAGCCGTGTACTGGATCAAAGAACTGAAGAACACGCACGCACGAACTCAAGAACAGAACACTCCACACCCGGCGATCCTGGCACCACCACGCACACCACACACCCGAGGAAGAAACTCAGCCAAACCAGTTGATAAGCCGCAAGATCCATCCGACGTAAACGCCGGAATCTAACCGCTGAAGGAGCATCGGCGCTGAGCCGCCGCCTGGCCACCATCATCGCCTCGCGCCGGAGACGAAGAAGGCAGCTCCGTCCATCTTCCGCCAGCCCACCAAGGTCGTCGACGAAGGAGAGCACCGTTCCTGCACACTCCCACACTTCCAGCTCCAACACACCGCCACCCGAGCTCTGCACCACCGCCAGAGCAAGCGGCGACGCAGCGGCGAAGCAGCTCAGGGACCAAAATCCCGCGCACCAGATCCGCGGCGCCGACCCGCCATCCGGACGCAGGGGCCTGGAACCTCGAGAGATCCGTAGATCCGTGAGCTCCAGCTAGACGAGCGCGCCGTCGTGGCCTCCGAAGGACACCTGCAACAGAGAGGAAGCACGCCGCCGCCAAAACCACCACCGACCACACCTCCACCTCCAGGGCGCCGCCGGCTAGGCCTCCTACCAAACCTACTATATACAAGGCGGGATCCGGAGATTCCCCCGCCTCCCGCTGCCGGAGCAGCCGCCGGAGGCGAGGAAATCCCGCGGATCGCCGCCGCGCGCAGTGGTTTCGCGGGAGAGGACCAACAAATCGCCTCTTCGCTACTGTAGCGAGAGGAAAAGGGTCGGAGGGGTGTGTTACTCTCCATAACTATCTCCTTCAAACAAGTGGAAGGTGAGTTTCTTACATTTGCTTATTTTTCCTACATGTGGCTTATTCTACCTTGTATAGTATCTTCAATGTGTACTGATTGATCCCCTTTGAACTAAAATATCGACACTGTAGAAGGAAGATTGACCTTTATGATACCATGTTTGTGGACCAGTGCAAAGTTTATGTATATGATAGTACATTGTCTGGTTCTGGAACATAATTTAGGAAGACAGTATAATGTGCACTATCGGGATATGTTTCATGAGATATGCCAAGTAATAATGATGGAGGTATGGTTGAGACACTGGTGTTCATTTGCTAATAGAATATGTTAAGTGCGTCTTCGTATAAAGATGTGCACCACCTGAATTTTATTTTCTGGGATGAGACACGTTTAGTAATGGTTCTTTACATTATTAGTAATCTCCAAGGGACATTAGTTTGTGCTATTAAGTTATGCAACTCATATTTTTCTTGATTCTCTTGCTACGATTGCTGGTGTTTTGGTTGCAACAGAAATGCCAATTTGTTTCACTAAATATTGGAACTTTGTTTTCCTTTGTTGTAGGTGTTGTAGCCTCATGTTCTGATTCGGTTTAGTGGTGGTTCATTTGGCTTTTGGGTCAGCAAGCTACGTCATTTGGTATTTGATTCTCATGTAATGTCCATCACCTTATTTTTTATCATGTATTTTCCCGTTGAGTTTGTTGAATCAATTATTTGAGATTCATGTATTTATGTTCTCTGTTATGTAACTGCGGATCTGCAACTGTTGATTAAAGCATGTTTGCACGATACTTTGGAGATTGCCCTGCGATTAGTGTTGAAGGAAGAACACACCCACTTTCAACTTACTTTCTTGAAGATTTTTGTGAGAAAATGGAGTTATATTGGGAAGAGTGATCTACTTTCAACAATCTCCAGTGAGACTACCCAACAGCACTTCTTAGGCATGACCAGAAATGTTTTAGAGCACCAATGAGCTACTTGATTCCATTCCATCAAGCAGGAGACTCAACAGAGCCAAGAATTTAACCTCTCCACAGGAAAATATACATTATGTTGTTGTAGAAGCCGAGTTTAATTAATATCTTTTTGCTATAACTATATTCTGTTTGTCGAAACATTGGTATATGCCCGTTTCTGATCCGAGTTCGAGTCCTGTACCGTACCACGTACAAATCCGATATAAGATGACATGATTTGAATCAGCTACCGTACCACTTTTCAGTCAGAACTTTTAATTGATACACATGGGTTGCTACGATGTAGGAAATATGTGCTAGAGAAGACATGTTACCACATGCAGTGGCGGACCCAGCACTGGGGCAAGCTGGGGCGACCGCCCCAGGTCGCCGGCGGCAGAGCAGGTTCATGTGTATCGCCAGGTCGATTGTTCGGGAGAGAGTCGCTCGATAATAAATAAAGAGGTAAGCGATGTGGATGGGCCAAGAATTGCCATTTGAGACCCACTAGCCCAGGACTGCACTAGCCCAGCACGAACAGGTCGTACCATTCCAGGGCGGATCGATCAAGCAAAAAAAAATCCCCAACCCTAGCGCGTCCCAGACGGCTCACCTTCCCGCGCTGCTGCCCAGCGTACCGCCCCTGTTTGCTCGCCTCCTCCTGCTCGGCTGCTCGGTCCCTCGACCTCCCTTGCGTCTAAACCCTGCTGCTCGGCCATCGACGTCCGGCAGCCGAGGATGGATACTGACATGGACGCAGTTGCGCTCCTTCTACTATTACTCCCTCCGTTTATAAATGGATATCTCAACCTAGCCCAAATTTGCATTGATACAATGCAAATTTGGGCTAGGCTGAGACCTCCTTTGGTGAACGGAGAGAGTATAACTTATGGGTATGATGCAATCTTGTCAACTATTTTTACAGTTGTGCTAAGATTTAAATTCATATTTTATTATTTTTAGTTGATTCGGCTGGAATTTAGTGTATTATTCTGGCTGCAAATGGGGTTTCACGCGGCAAAAAATACTCCTCCGTTTCAAAATACAAGGCACGCTATTTTTATGTTGGTCTTTGGTGATCAACTTTGACCACCAATATATAATAAAATATATAGACTGAGAATGTACAAACGATACCGTTGGATTCGTCTTGCAAAACTCTTTCATTTGATATATCTTTATAATAATTTTAAGGACATATTATGAGTACAAATTATGGTCAAAGTTGTATGCCGTTGACCAGCGAAATTAAAGGGCGCCTTATAATTTGGGATGGAGGGAGTACATATTAGTAGGCTCTAAGTGTTTTAATCTTTATTCATGTTATCGGTAGTTGTATTTCATTGATCATGACAATTTAATCATTTGGGGACCATTTATTTTATGATTTTTGTCTAGTGTACTTGCATTTGTGCGTTAAAAAAATTTTGCCCACAAAATATTCGCCCCAGCAAACCAAAATTTCTGGGTCCGCCACTGACCACATGTATAAAAAATAATTTGTATGTTTTTGTTTCGTTTCTCTACTTTCTTGCTTCAGCCGCTCATACTTTGCAGCCTTGCATTCATTGTCGCTTCCTCGATAATGTTCCTTTTACACAAAAGCAAAAAGAGAAGATATTTTCTTACACGACCTAATGGTTCCTATTTTCACATTCATCGCCCGTTGCTATGCACGGGCATTTTGCTAGTATGTAAATAAGACCATGGTGCTATTGTTAAGCCGTATCCTAGTATGTCACGAATGTCTTATTTGTGTTACAAAAAAAAACTACATGATAAGGCCTAAATTCAGAATTTGGCACAGGGCTCTGAATTTTGCCGGCCCGGCCCCTGGCTATGCCCACATTGTTTGTGAGTCACAGAAGCAAAGAATGAGTTTGAGGAGCTGTTTTCTGCCATGAGCGCAGGAGATATAATAAGGAGGCACATTCGCTTGCTAGAAGCGTTGTGTCAGATGACCATGATCGCCGTCTGCGGCTACGTGTGCCGCCTATAGACTTGTGTAATAATTTGTTTGAAGATTAATAAAGGCGGCGCTTTACCCTAAAAAAAAGGCGAGGTTCTGAATATTCGAATCGTTGCGACTTGCCCAAGTTTATATTCAGGATATGGTGGTCCTCTAAAAAGAGAAGCAAACTTTCGTTGCGTAGCTTTCTCCAACACTACCGGGTATCTCTAGTTCCTGTCGCTATGACTAAGGTAGCTGTAGTACAAATGTAAATTTATCGAGAATATCACTACCCATACAACATCTAAGACAACAATAAAATAAACTGATACATCATGTTCAGCGAATCTGAGCATTTCAGCCCCCTGTCAGCACTGAAGCGACAACTAAGAAAGATCAGGCCGCCTTCACTTCACACTAAATATAACCTGAAGGGCTGGCTGCAAAATTCAAGAGATCCAAAGGTGAAAAGTGCAGTGAATTTTGATTATGGAAGTTGTCCCAAATTTCTCCCCGGCCTGTGCTCCCCGATCCTGCAAAATGTAATGTCAAGTTAAAGCTTGTGAAGCATGTGTAGTTGCATTAGTGACGTAGCTTTGCTCAACACCATGATAATGAAAAGAATGCCCAAAGGAAGAGAATCTCAAAGACAACATTAACTGGGCCATACTGAGCTCCTGGTATTTCGCTATCAGAATTATAGGACATATTAGAAGTCAACCTTTTGTGGCATGTGCTACATTAACTACAAGGTTGCATTCCAAAATGGATGCTAGAAAAAATGTTTGCATCTACAAGTTGTTTGTATCACAACCCCAGAACAATGTTTTGCTTTGACACCAATTCTTGAATAAACAGTCTGAAATTCTTGATTAATGGGTGTTACACATTGGAGAGCACTGAACTACTTATCAAGGAAAAGTGGCTTCAATGATCAGAAATGCATCTCCATAGAAAAATGATGTTTAAACAAACTGACAAGAAATAAAGCTGCCTCATAGCTCCAAAATGTTGACATGTAGAAAGGATGCTTCTGGCTTGAAGGCCAACTAACCACTGATAGTGCTTCTCACTGTTCTCGTCTATTAAAGGCCTAACGCATATTCAAGAAAATATTTCTCCGCCTCGTCTAGTGGAACAGTAGGCATATCACATATGCCATGTTGGATGCTTTTTCGTGGAGCAAAGAAGAATGTGAATCCATTTGTTCCAGCACCGTCCCCTACTACTATGTTTCAGAATTTCTTGCTTCCTGACTAAAAGCTCGTGCTAAGGTACAATAATCTCAGTCAATGCATTTATAGTTCAAAATTGACCCTCGCATGACCACACGTGCACTCTTGTGTGATGTTGAAATTTTCAGCCAAGTCATGGCATAACGCTTCTTTACGTGTGTAGTCATGTTGCTCAAGAAAGATATGTGTATGTGGTGTCACACATTAAGGTAGCAAGATAGTGGGATTGCCAGTTTCTAAAACCCTGCTGCACCCGGGACTGTAAACAAGTAGTGGCTAGTCTATGGTAGGATAAAAAAGATAGTGACTCTGAAACTTCTCTCCTTTTGAATGCATTTGGCTCTCATAGGTCACAATACTGCAAACCAACAAATAGATGGTCAACTTCACAGAGGTGCTCGCTGCCTAGGATGACATAATGAGCGGCCAACAACGCACCTGCATCTTGGTCGTGATCCTTTTAATTTGAAAAGCTAGTTGTACAGTGGATACGTGGGTGGTTAGGTCATAGAACCAACCATAAACAGAATGGGCATACGGGCACATATAGCGGAACGATAGCGTACATACATAGCAAGATAAATCAACAGAATATGTATGCGCATATGCCAATCGTATGAACAGCGCATCATAGGGAAGATCTCAAACAGGATCCCACAAGACAACTGGCTAGTTGTTTTTTTTTCTTTTGACCGATGGATTTGCTAGTGGGAATACTGTTGCGCTTGCACTTGCAGCTCCATCCATTTAGATTGTATTTTCTCACTCCACTCTCCTCTAGCACACAGCCACAGCTGTCAGTGTGCACTCACTCCACTTACTGTTGCCTGCCCCATTCGCTCAGCACTTACCATTTGATATAGTGGGTGCACTGTACCAATTTTCGGTTATCTGATACATTTTGACTCCTTAAATTGGAATTTTACTACTATGTTAATATTGTAATAGTAAAGGCTTTATCATGCAGCAAATAGGCACCGTGATAACATGCAGAAATGGCGCTGTTTTATTATTATGCCATTGGTATTCTGTAGAAAACTCCATGCTCGTAAAATAACTAGGACATAATGTAAAATTGACAATATGTTTATGTTTACAGGTGAATCAAGTGTTCCATGCTTAGTTGATTAAGAGGAAGCCTACAAACGAAAATTGAAGCCTAATTGGTGCTATCTACCGTTCGAAGCTATAAGGTGGCATTTCATCTATTATGATACACATAAACAGCGTAAAATCATGGTTAACACAAAAATTCTTTAAAAGAAGAATGCACTGCAATTAGCTTTGGTTTTAGTTACTGGAAATCAAATGGAACTTTTAAAGTAGCTTCAGCCAAATGCAGTTGACCTTGCATTGTAGTATATAGAGTTTCATCATAATCCTGTTGAACAATCATTACTGGTAGACCATATCTAAAGTTGCAATCTTTTGTCTCTTTCCTACAGGATGACCCAGCATTCATGTATAAAAGGGCCAGAGAAACTACAGCTTCTTGCGAGCAATTCTCCAAAGGGAATAACACTCTATTAGCAGTTAGCGCACATCAACATGTCTAAAACCACTATTGTACTCGGCATCATCCTTCTAAGTGTTCTCTTCAATGCATCTGCAGGTATGGTGTCTTACCATTTAATCTCATAAATATTTTACTCGGTCGTCAAATATATATACTTGAACAAGTTATTTTGTCACGCAGGCCAAACCATAGTGGGAGAACTCGAAAATGGTGTTACTCCAAAGTCGATAAAGGTCTGCCTATGTTGATCTCAAAGTTTTTGACATAGCCATTTAAAGCAATGTTTAGTTGTTTTGCTATTCTATCCGGCATATCATATACGCAAGTGCTACCTAACACTTTCTAGCTCTTGATTGTTCCTCTGCTGGTTGGTCACTTTTGTTAGAAACTTATGCCTCTAGACGAGATACATGGATAATTATGCTTAAAATCAACACAATACCCGATAACCAGATTTATAACTTTATGTTCATTCATATGCTAAATTCAAATTAGCTCGAAATGCAGGGGCACAACAGAAAGATTCTCACGGAGATTCAGGATTATGATTATGGAGGCGCAAACTCAAGGCATGATCCACGCAGAAGGCCTGGGAATGGGGGCAGGAATGGCTAGATAGATAAGCTTCTTCACACATATCCCTTGCATATCAGTGTGAAGATGCTACTGCATGAAATGGGGTCCTGTGAGAGACCAGCCACTCTCTGTAGCAAGCCTATATGATTTTCCAATCCCCTGTTCTATGCCTTATGTCTCCACACGATCAGAGAGCCAGATAGATATACTCTTATCCTCTAAATAGTCTAGTCGCGCGAAGTTGAGAATGGTTCATTTTAAAGAGCACTAGGTGCATTACTAAATGCATACGTGAGGCAGCGGATTATCTATGATACCTTCTGTGCGGTGATAATTATTTCATGTGAGCTCATTCTATTCTGTTCGCAATTTTGACTAGAAGAAGATTCTTCAACCCTCTGACATGCTTGTGTGCAAGCACACTCATGACATATAAAACTGAGAATAATAGTTCAAGTAGGGAGTAAGCAGTAAAGAGGTAACTGGAAAGTAAGTTATGAGACATACGTACTACAGATCTGTGATTCTATTCAATGCCCTTCTTCCTTGATGAAATAAGGCCCGGGCTTGATAGGATAAGGATAGAGGTAACCCTCTGGCCGAGAAAATCCAGCTTCGTTCATGCGGTCACTGAGCACATGGAGTATAGGTTTTTTCAATCCGTATTCATGCCTGTGCTTCTCAAGATAGGCGTTAGCTTCTTCTGCCACCTCCATTGTGAACGCGAATCTGTTCTCATGGTTGATGTCCAGGCACACGAGCTTCCCATTTTCCCTTACTTTTCTCACTTTCTCTTCTAAGAAAGGGATACGATCCAACTTGTAACGCAACATGTCATCCTCTTTGGTCTGCAAAGAAAAGGAAAATTTTCAACATGCTATCATAATGGTGCTAGTGAATACATGCAAATACGGAAAGAATGTAAACATTCTACAGCATGGCAGCAACGCCCATTGTATCCATTTCAATGGTACTTTTTCTTATTGTCTATGTAAACATTTAATGTGTGATATACTCAGCTGCTTGACTGCCTGCATAACTGTTCAGAAATGACCAAGCAGCACTGAACATTTGGTACAGTTTACCCAAAAGGAAAAGAAGGCAGCTACTTCCTACGGAGTACTTATTTCATTTGGCAACTTGTCCGTCCTTCCATTCTACGCCGTCCTAATTCCAATCGAAACAACCCCACAGAGATAAGTAGATGGCATTATTCGGCTGTTCTGCATACCAATTTCCGGCGACGCCACACTCGCCGCCCACCGCTGACTCGCCCGTCCCCGCCTCCGTTCCCGCTCCCGGGCTCACTGCTCTGCTTTTTCTACGAGATAATTGAAACAGCGTAATAAAAATTGAGTGAGTTGGCGAAGAGGACAAGAAAGGGGAAACATAAAGTAAGTACCCGGAGCGGGATTCCACCTGAGCCCTCATGGAGATGGTGATGCCGCTACGGCTGTTCGTCCAGCTTGCCTGAGGGGTGGCGGCGGCGAGGTGCCCGTGGTGGTGGCGGGCGGCGAAGGAAGCGGCCACTGCCATGGCCATTTTTTTTGGACCGGAGGTTTTGCGAAGCCACTCGAGCTACCTCATCCGGTTCTCGAGCCGCGCTACAGAAGAGGAACACGAGACGGCGCCTATATAAGGGCCTCCAGGAAAGGCCCAACTGGACTAAACGTCTCAACCGTGATGATGGGTCGAAGGCTGGACAAGGAGACGGGCTTTCTCTGATATTGATGACCCTGCGATTCTGGAGGCTCTTGCCTGCTGTGAAGGCTCGACTCTTGCAGTTGATCTTCAGTTGATTAACGTTCTTGTTGCTTCAGATCGCAAGGGTGCTTGTTGAGGACATCAAGTGTGGAACTCTGGGACCATGGGACGATGATCTCCGATTATTAGAGAGATCACACGGCGAGCTGCTAATCTTGATGCTTGCGTTTTTGTTCATGAATCTATAGGCTTCAGAATGTAGAACCGCACAACCTTGCTAAGTTTGCTTCTTCTCTATGGGTGAGTCGCCATGTCTGGCTTCGCACCCCATGATACTCTCAGTATACCAATGAATATTCTGAATGAGTAAAACCTAGCATTCCCCTCCAAAAAGAAAAGGCGTCGTTCTTGCTTCGACATTCTTGCTTCTTTTTTCTGTCTAAAAACATTGGAAACTGAATCAGTAATGTCACTCACTCCGATTCGGAATTATTGTCGGCGGCTCTTCACAAAATCCTACTAGCGATCCTTTGTTTGCACGACAGATAATTCGGACCAGAGGGAGTAGATCCATGGCCTTCCATGATCCGTACGTACACCGGTACAAATGTGCGTCGCTGCTACCACTGGGCGGCACGTTCAAAATGCTGCCTTTCATATATGCAATGCATCATGGTTTCATGCGTTGTTGGGCGATGGATTATGGACGGATCTCTGGGCTGGATGCATGCATCTTCTCATGCTTCTCGGGTACCAACGAGTCCACGATCGTATGTGGTGGCGTCAGCAGGAAGGAATTATTGACGACACAAGAGAGCTTGCACACATACTCAGTAAATATTAGATTAGAGCTCAAATTTATAGAGAGAAAAATTACAAAAAGTATGTGATATTTTCTTTTAACAAGGCAAACGACTTGCCAGTTTCATTAATTAAGAAAAAAGAGCTGGCCGGTTAATTAGGGGAAACCGGTTGAAAATCGATACAAGCACTCACGAGTACTCCTGCAACACGGACATCACAATGGTACACACAACCATCCTGACTACCAAATACAAACCGCACACACACCGCTAAACACTAGGATCGTCGTCCAGGCTGTTCACGAAAGGATAATGTCATTACTCGTTGCTCCAAGTAAAACTGGTCAGGCTGTCTCTTTGTGGATAACCAAACGGACTGCCCAACATGGTTCAAAACTTGTCTGTCCTGAGCCAGTCTCTGCGGAGCGACGAAACCAAAAGAGATAGATGTTGCCGTACGGATCACGTGCTCGAGAGGGGGACATGCTGGTCGTACTACTCCGTCTCCCTTACCCGTTGACACAAGCGGGAAGGAAGGGGTTGCTGCAGACACACGTCTGATGTCTCTGTTTCCGTTGGAGAACAAGGCAGAGGCCCAATGACAAGGGAAGCAGTGGCTGATCCCAGCAAATAGGGTTCGACCACCATCAGGGGTGAATTTCTGCGATTCTCACATAGGAGCAATTCTTCTATAAATATACCACCAAAGGCTAGTCTTGTTGGTCTCGTCTATGTTTCCTTTGAGTTGCATGCTATGCTAGATTTCCTCTCATTGTCTTCCCTCCGCGCGGTGTTCACTAATCACTATCCTTCTAATTAGCCACAGTAGCTGTTGTCCCAGCCTGTGATGCGTCCCCCGTGCTCGCAAATACTGAGTAGTATGGTCTATCAATCGAGCCGGTTGCCAAATATACCAAACTAGGCGTAACACGTGGCTATTTTGGCTAATTATTAACCGTCCTTGATTCCTCAAGTAAACCTACTAGATTTGGACAAGTAGACGGTATCTGCCATGAAACCGCGTAGGTGTTATGGGCGTGTTTGGTAGGCTACAGATGTTGCAACCAGGCCCGCCAGCTACAACTCTCGGGTGATTGGATGCGTGCAAAGGGCGCTGGACCAGGCTAGCACGCTGCTCAAAGCAGCCTCGGGTCAGGCCCGCTGGAAAGGCCGAATCGGCCGTTTCCGTGGAGCCAGGTTGCGGGCGTGCGACCTAGAGGAACGCCGTGGATAGCCGCTGCAGCCATCAGAGATGGTGATGGCGCGTGCTCCGAAATTGCAGCGGGAGAAATTCTGTCACCGCCCGCCCAGTTCACCCCTCTATTTAGCTCACCTCCAAATCGAAAACCACCATAACTCCTATTCGAGCTCTTGCGATGGTGGGAGAGATTTGTGTCAAGGCGAAGGCGACTTCGACTGCGACCTCCGGCGATCCGCTGCTTACCGTAGGCTTCATAGATTGATTGTGTAGTGTGTGGATCTCCAGATCCGTTAAGCATCGTGCTTAAGAAATTCATGCTTACCATTGCTTGCCTGACTAGAACAACATAATCGTGTATGTAGGATACCGTCCGCCGTAAGAGCAGAGTCCCTCTGCAAATGCTATGTGAGAATGCACTACCTGATCTGAACGACATTGCACTGCCCTCCAAGCCTCTGGATGTAGTGCCTCTGAATGCAATCCCTATGGATGCATTCCCTGACTCACCTATGCAATCTGAGATGCCTACCAAGGGGCCTAAGAAGAGAGTGCACTCTGAGACTGATGAAGCGCCTCATAGGATGGTAATTCACTGGTCACCTCCTCTGTCACTCTTTGTTCTGAACAGGGTTGTTGAACTAGTGCAGAAGGGGATCCACTTTGACAAAGGCTTCAAAGATCAGTACGTTAGAGAAGGTGAGCGATGATGTTCTTGACTTCACTGGGCTTACTATCACCAGCACTCAAATTTACAACCATCTAAGTAAGTGGAGAGCCAAGTGGGTTAGGATTGAAGACAGATCGGCTCTCATGATGGATGAAGTGAATTTGCTAGCACACCACAGGGTTAGTTTCCGTGTACCCTCACATGGACTCGTATTTTGCTTTTCCTTGTTCATTAGCAACCTGAACTAGTCTCTACACTATAACAATATGTCTTGTCAATATTAGATCCACCCGAAGGACAACAAGTTCCTGAACCAACCCATAACCAACTACGCTCAAATGAAGAAAATCTACACGAGAGTGAATGTTCAGGATCCTAATCTGTACACTCCAGCATTACTGATCCAGGTATGAACTTCCTTGCGGACCACAAAGATGAACAGATCATGTATGCCAACATGACTACCTCGCAGAGGAATACCTGGCTTAGGAACTACCTACGCAACCAGTCCGTCGGTGCATTCCCTCTAGACTAGTAGAATTGATTAGGGGTCTGTAATATGGTGTAGGAGGTATATATTAACCCTTCCGTTGATAAACTTCAGATGCATCACGAGCTAGTGTTCGTTTACTCCTGCTGCATCTGGCATGTTACTTTGATCCGGATGAACTCGGTTTGGTAATGCTATGTTATGCTATGCTTGTTTCATAACTTGTCTTATGTGGTTTATCGAACTGGGTAACCTCACCACAAGGTAGAAGAGGTTTTTTTTAAAAAAAAATCCATGATCTCCATTACCCAAAGAGCACAACAGATTCGCTGGCCACTAAAACATATACAAAGTCTGGGGCATCATCAGCCCACCCCACACACTCTTCACAAGGTAGAAGAGGTTGCCATACCAGCAGTTTTGCATACAACCAAACACAGTCATAGTTACATATAAACCTGCAAAGAATGTTACCAATCACCCAGTTCAATTAGCTCAACCCATGCCACGTTATTTGCTGCATCCTACCAAACGAAGCACACAACATGGTTCACTTCCTATATTTGTTCATTATGCTCTCTAAAGGGCCACTTCTTTTGGGCTTCTCAGCCAGATTCTAGCTACCAAACCCCATAAGCTGAAAAGAAGTGTCCAGTTCTCCCCACCGAAAAACTCCCCAAAAGCCACGTTACATGCAGTGGGAAGAAACTGGGTCGGAGGTGTTTCCCGAGCTTCTCCGCTCAGCTCTCGAAGCGTTCCCCGAAAAAAGTCATGTCGTTCACAGAAATTACCTCCAGAATGCCACCCCACGCGCTGCCCTCTCTCTTCTCAGTCAACACCAATCGGTAGGGAGAAAAGGAAAAAAAGAAACCCACCCCGACCTCTCACCCACCCCGGCCGCCACTCCCTCACCTCCGGCCGCTGGCCGCCCACCACCGCTGCCGCCAGATCCCGCCTGTACGCTGCCGGATCCCTCACCTCCGCCCCGTCAGCCGCCTCCAGCTTCTCCTCGAGCTCGTCCGCACCAAGGCCGCCGGCGCTGCCTCTGCCGATGCCCGGCTCCCCTCCCTGTTCCTGACTCCCGTCATCAACGCCAGCCAAGTTTCGACCGTGGCCACCGTCCGCATCCTGTCCAGTGTCCACCACGCTAGCAAGCTGCAGCCACGGTTGACCTGTACATGTGTCGTATTTCATGACCTGGTACTATTAACTGCTGTGCTTCCCTAGCGGTGATGCTTAGATGTGTGCTCCAAGGTGGTGCCTTGGTGGTTCTGCTGTTGATGCAGATCCGTGTGTGTTCCATAAATTTTATAGAAAGTAGAAAATTCATATCATGGTTCAGAGAAGGTAGGTTATGTAATGGTTTGGAATAAAGTAGAACTTTGTTTCCTGAACCTGTGCATTAGTCGTGGAATTTGATAGCTGAGAGCAATCATTTTTGTTGCAAAAGATTCATCTACTTATTTAAATTGGATTTCTGCCGTATAATAAAATAATCTATTTACATTAATATATCCCATAATCTTTTTTTGAGGGAAATATATCCCATAATCTATTTCAAGAACAAACTAGACTAAGATAGTATCTCTTTATTAAGTGCACATATCAAATGCAAGGGCGTTCTGAACATCTCACAACTGAACACAACAAAAAAGTCAAAACAGTATAAGCCCAAAAGAAGTCTCCTGAGAAGTTTCTGCCCACCAAAATCTATAAGCTGGATTATGCATAACTAGCAAACTGCCCGTGCGCTGCAACAGTATAAAATAAATCGATACAATCAAATTTGTAGTAGCATATTATGTAAACAGAATTTTGGGCACGCTTAATCATGCAGTCACTCTTTTTCTTACATAAAAATATGTTCAAAACTGTGGATTCACTATGGCAAGAAAGTCTGCACTCAAATCGATTTTTCTTAATCATGCAGTCCACTCTTTTTCTTACATGATACATCCACAATAATACATACAGTGGAAGGGAAGTTAAGTTATCCGCTACATCTAAGAGGAAAAGATTATCTTCCTTCAATGCTTGAGATACAAACTTCTTTAATCTAGACTTAAAAAGACATTTTGAGAGGCAACTCTACTATTTTCCTTGACCAAATACATTTCACACTATCTGGTGTCATGCCAAGAACAATACCTGATACAACGAAATAGTCAAACAAGAATTGAGCAGCTTTTACCGAAGTGTAAAATGCCACAAGAACTGAACCTATTCATTATCGGGCACCTCACTTAACTGCTTCATCGCCCAAGTCCTACAGTGAGGCTACGGAGAGCTTCTTCACCAAGCAGATTTTGCGGTAGCACATTCCTGACACATACAAGACACATAAATAATATAGACTCATGTGATTTGGAGCTATAAACTGAACGTGCCCCATAAAAACGAACTGAATTGCAGCAGCAGTTCACAACCGAACTGCTCCTTTTTTCTTCTGTCTGAATGAAAATAGACAGCGACATCTCAAATGAGGCAGGACGAGGAGCAGGGGAGCAAGGAGTGCAGATCGCGGCGCCACACGAGCTCGTCAGTGCGAGGGCAGTGCTGCATGCAGGCAGGGCTCGCGGGGAGAGGAGAAGGTGCGGCGCGGTGGAGTCTCCGAGGGGTAGGGGGAGCAGGGGCGGCACCGGCACGCAGGACGGGGAGGGGCATGCCGCGGTGGATCATGGAGGGCGGCGCCGTCCCCCAAGAGGGTACACGCGCGGGGCGGCACGGGCAAATCGTGGGAGGAGCACACGCGACGGTGAAGCTCGTCGAGCTCCGTTTCGGGGTGGGGGGCTAACTGCAAAAATGCTGGACGCGAACGGATAGACAGGAAAAGTTGGAGTGCGGGTTGATTTCCCACTTTTCGAGGGACTGAAGTACAAAACGGGCGACGTACCCGTCGTTAAGCCGGTATTATATGGAGTAGTAGAGATCATAGGCCAAAAGAAGTCACCCAAAGCCTGCCCTCAGCGAGGCCAAACGCATAGCCATGCCACTTAGGTACATCCATAGCACAGTGCATCGTGTTATTACTCGTCGGACCATCAAAACAAACGGTACGTGTTGTACATCCGATGAATGTAGTCGAAAAATGTACGCGCGGCATGCAGGTTCTCGGCATCTAGAAAGAACAGACTGCTCACCTTACTGCATGCCACGCCAACATGATTCACGTGCCGCGACCACCTCGATCGCCCCCAAATTAAGAGGAGACGCGCGCATGCGCACAACCTGGCTCTCCTACCTTGTCTGCCCTACTCCTACGTACGGCCGCGCGGGCGCGACAGATCGATCTCCGGGCAGGCTCACGTTCACGTCCACTCCACACAACGTGCGACTTGAGAGCACACTCGCCATTGCACACCACAGTCGCCCGCAACAAATCAACTTCTTCCCCGCCAGCCCGGCTTTCTTTCTACTCCTATATAAAGAGCTGCTGTCAGACCATTCTACGTACGCGCTTGTCTCCGTTCGGTTCGGTCGAGTTCTTTGACAAACGCGTACGTCGTAGAGTATGGCGACAGACACGGAGTACTACGGCCGCATGTCGTTGTCTGACACGGACGCGGCGATCTTCGCGGCCGTGCTGGGGCCGGACGCCGCGCACCACCTCGCCACCACGCCGCCGCACCTCGACGGTCCTCCGGCATCCTCGTCCTCGTCGCCCGAGCTCCAGACGCGCCTGCACGACCTCGTCGAGCGGGCAGGGCCCTGGACGTACGGCATCTACTGGCAACAGTCCCGCGCCGGCGCCGGCAGCCGTCCCGTGCTCGGCTGGGGCGACGGACACTGCCGCGACGCCACCCCGCACGACGACCCCGCGGCCGTGCGCGAGCCCGAGGAAGCCGACGACAGGAGCCTGGCGCGCAAGCGCGTTCTGCTGCGGCTGCACGCGCTGTACGGCGGCGGGGACGAGGAGGGCGCCGACTACGCGCTCCGCCTGGACCGCGTCACGGGAGCCGAGATGTACTTCCTCGCGTCCATGTACTTCTCCTTCCCCGACGACACCGGCGGGCCGGGCCGGGCGCTGGCCTCCGGCCGACACGCCTGGGCCGCCGTGGCGGATTATCCCCGCCAGCTACCCGGCTCCGCGGCCGCACCGTGCTGGTACGTCCGTGCTTCCCTCGCGCGGTCCGCCGGCCTGCGCACCGTCGTCTTCCTGCCGTGCGAGAGCGGCGTCCTGGAGCTCGGCTCCGTCGCGGCCATCCGGGAGAGCCCCGAGGTTCTGCGCGCCATCCAATCTACCTTCCGCGTCGTCGAGGCTGCCTCGTCGGATGAGTACATGAGGATCTTCGGGAAGGATTTCTCGCGCTGCACCGCCCCAATGCCGCCCACGGGACATGAGGCCGCTTGGGCGCTGCGGCTCGGCGGGCAACCGTCCAAGAAGGAAGTGGTGGTGGTCAAAGCGAAACCCACGGCGGAGCCTCCCACCAAGAGCATGAGCTTCGCGAAGCAGCCGGTGGACGCGCACAAGCAGAGGCCGCGGAAGCGGGGGCGCAAGCCGGCGAACGGGCGTGAGGAGCCGCTGAACCACGTGGAGGCGGAGCGGCAGCGACGCGAGAAGCTGAACCAGCGGTTCTACGCGCTGCGCGCCGTTGTACCAAAAATCTCCAAGATGGACAAGGCGTCGCTGATCAGCGACGCCATCGCCTACATCCAGGAGCTGGAGGCCCGCCTCCGCAGGGCCGATACCGCGGCCGCGCACAGCCCGTCCGTGGAGGTGAAGGCAATAATGCAGGAGGACGAGGTGGTGCTGCGCGTGACCACCCCGCTGGACTCGCACCCCGTCTCTGGCGCCTTCAACGCCATCAGGGACGCACACCTCGCCATCAAGGCGTCGGACATGGCGGTTGCGGAGGACACCGCCACGCACACGCTCGTGGTGCGGTCGGCGGGGCCCGAGCGGGTCACTGCCGCGGCCGTGCTCGCGGCGTTGTCGCGTGGGACGATGATGAGCACGACGCCGGCGAATGGGCGCGTGACAGGCGGGGCGTCGCTCGCTCTCGGTCGGCCGGGCCCGGCGTCGCACGGATGATGGATTGATGGAGACGGAACCGGTGGTCCGGCGCAGCCCCGTGCGTGTGTCAGCTGCAGCAGCCTCGAGAGAACTTGCCTGTGGCAAGATGGTTAGGTGGGTGGTTGTACCCCCAGCCCACCAGAGTTCAAACCCCAGGTTTGACGCTGGTGTTTCTCATTTAAGGCGGAATATTCTTCAGTGGGAGGCGACGTTCCCGTCGACAGCGAGGCGCCCGTGGTGACTTCGTCAATCTCAAGACTCGACCCGCCGGCTCAGTCTCTCGGAGGTGCTCATAGGGGTAGGGTGTGCGTGCGTGCGTTCATAGGGGTGAGTGTGTGCGCGTGTATATGAGCGCTTGCGTTGTACTGTGTTTCGCAAAAAAAAAAGCTGCAGCAGCCTCCGCCAATGGGCCGACGTGACGCTCCAACAACCTTAAACAGCAACCCTTTCAGTGATGTGCTGTGGCACCACGGCTGCGAACCTGACTGGCACGCCTTGTTCATCTCCCTTTCACCTTTCCGTGGACCGACACGCGTCGGGATTAATCAAGTTATTATCAACTCAAGTCGCGAAGCCTGAATCACGGTTTCACTCACATTAAGAACAACAAACCATGTACACGCCGATCTTACAATTTGTAAAGATAGGATAATCCTATGTGACAAACCAACGCCTATCCCTCTCTTTCGGCACCACCAAAGTGAAGCGAGACAGATCACCTCTTCAACCGATCTCGACGCGGCTCCATCGCTTATCAGCAGGTTTACGGACCTCGAAAGTAGTTTGCCAAAAGCAAAACCATTGCCATTGAACGAATCAGACCGGGGCAACATGTCCCCGGACACGCCATCGAACTTCAGAACTGACACACCCGTACGACTACGACGTCGAAGGAGCAAGCAAGAACTGTCAGCCTCCATCCACAATCCCAGCACAGGATACATCATCTTCCAGCTGTCATCTGCGCAGACAACCGTCTGCACGTACTCCTGGACGACACATCCTTCGTGCTCCACCATGACGTCGGAGAGAACGCCGCAGCAACGGAGACAGAGCAGAAGGAGAGACACACCTGATGGTGTCGCCGCCACCGCCTCGCCGACACCATCCATGAACCCTAAGTTTGCCGATCTGAGGGATCGACAAACACACGATGCCATCAACTCCGAGACGCCGCCATGAAGGACACCGCCGGTGTGGGAGTGGAGTTGCGGCATATTTATTCGATGTACGTCGCTACCACCACCCCAACGACGCACCACGACCTATAAACCAAACCCTAACTACAGAGCGGAGGAACCGGATCCCCCTCCCTCCCGCCGCCGGAGCAGCACGTGGAGGGAGAGGGGACCAGCACGCTCGCCGGCGGAGATTGGGCGGAAAAGCTGATCGCCTCCCGATCGCCTCTGGCGACTGACCTAGGAGCGAAGCGGTACCCACGGTTATAATGGGGAAGAGGCTCAGGGACTACGGTCAGCATCTACGTATTAGAAGAAAATGCAACTACAGTACGGAATTCGTCTCAAACACAAATAAGCATCTCTACTCGTTTCAATTTATAAGCGGTGTTTTTACCAAGATTCATGGTTTGACCAACAATTACTGCCATATTTTATAGGCATTGTGGAATAAAAAATTGGTAAAATTAGATTTGTCTTTAGAATCACCTTTTATAGGTATGAGGTTTTGATGTTATCAAAATATTCTACAAGCCATATACAATCAAAGCTTAACTTTTAATCAGATCTTGCTTACTACCAAGTATATATGTTTATCTTTTATTTATCCTCAAATTCCCTAAGTTGGCTATTAGAATCATTAATTCCTTGGCTCTGTGATATACTTGGCAGTTGTATGTGTTATGTAATGACGAGGTGTGGACTCGGCAAATCCCTGGGTTGTGTACCCCGGGTTGATTGAGGGGGAGAGAGATGAGCGCTGGTGATCACGACGACTGACAAGCAAGGCGTTTACCCAGGTTCAGGCTCTCGGAGGATAACACCCTACTTCCTGCTTGTCTGGTTATTGATGGCGAAGTGTGGCTACAATGGCGAGATGGCAATCTCGCTAGGGTTTGAGTGGCGGCTATGAGCGTACCCTAGACGAAGGACCCTCCTAGCCTTTATATGGTAGGCTAGGTCTCAGGTTTAACGGTGCCGATGGCGCTTACAAGCATGGCGGGGTTGCATGACCTAGCGTCGACTATCTTGGGCCGCACGTCGTCCTCCTTGGGCCTTCCTTGGGCCCTCGTCATCAGGCTGATGGGCTTGGCGTGACCCAGGTATCCCCACCGTGGGGTAGTCGAAGAGTAACCCCACGACAGGAGCCCCCGAGTGCTTAGTCGAATCGCAGAGTCGGGTAAAGGACTCCTTCCTCCTGGGCACGCCTTCGAGTTCCTGAAAGAGATGAGTAAAATTGGTCGACTCCGGCCGTTCAGGGCTTATGGAGGATTCCTTAGTCGAACTGTTACTTCCAGGGTAAAATACCGTGAGTACAGCCTTAGTCAGTGATTCTTCGACTGCTTTGTTCCCAGTCACTCGGGAGCGCGAACAGCGCTCCCGATGGGAGTAGCCCCCGAGATTAAGCTGAATTGCTTGCAATTGAGGTTAAACTCAATTTTCCTTCAGTCGAAAAGCCCGCTCCGATGGGAGTAAAGAAGGAACTCAACATGTTGGAGTCGCAACTGGCTTTGCATGACTTACTGTGTATTCGGCCTATTTGGCTTACTGCGAAGTTTGTTCAACACTAGGAGCTTACTGAATGCTCGTGCAATCGAATGAATTGTTCGAGTTCTCCATCAGCTTGTTGGCTTACTGTACGAACTTATTCAGCTCTGAGAGCTTACTGAATCTTCTTGCACTCGAATGAACTGTTCGAGTTCTCCATCAGCCCGTTGGCTTTCTTCCTACGCCTTCGTGGTTGACGTCAGTGCTGACGTTCTTGATGCACTCTGTGTCCGATGGGACGTGACAGTGCGGTCCCACTGTCAGTATTGACTGAAGACAGCGGTTGCCACTTTTTCCTGACCGTTGGGCGCGAAAATTTCGCGTTGTGATGATGGCGCCTTGATTCCCGCGCGTAGTGGGCGGCGTGGCTGGCGACGGTTGCCCTCTCCGCGCGACACGTGGACGGTCAGACGTTGTTGCGGAGAGCGGTTTCAGCAGGGACGGCCAGGATTAACTGACCGCGCGGTATATAATTTGCACCGCGACGGTGAACAGTTTATCCATCCCCATTCTTTCATCGTCTCCACTGCTTCTGTTCCGCCATTGTTGCGCTGCGTGCTCTTTTCTCCTTCTAGTCTCCGCCCTCCATGAGCAAGGCCACGATGAAGAGGGGGAAGGCTGCTGCTGGCGCCGTTGCCGCCGCGAGGCGAGCGTGATGAAGAAGCCTGACGGCGACTGGGTCAAATCCTCGGTGAAGAAGGCCGACCTCGAGGCCCTCCGCGCGCAGCGACTGCTGCCGCCGGCGGATAAAGCGACGGTGCGCGCTCCTGGGAAAGAGGTATTCCCCTGAGGACGAGGTTGATGAGGATGAAGTTCCCTCCGCCACCTCTCCGAGTGAAGAGTTGGAGGAAGATGATGAAGACGAGGAGCCGCTGCGGAAACGGCAGAGGCGAAAGGGTGGCGACTCTGGTTCTGCCTCGTCGCCTGTGAAGGAGGCGGGTGTGAACGAGGAAGAGACGAGCGAGTCCTCTTCGGTACTAGGCACCCAAGTGACCTGGCGGAACCTTTGGTCGTGCCTCCACTCGGCTCTGCACCGCCGATCGAGTTCGCGAGGATGGCCTCCGTCTCCTTGGGGAGTGAAGATGATGATGTCGTCAGGTTAGTCGCATAACCATTGCTTTGTTTTTGTCGAGTGCGCATTTTCACTTGCGAGTCCTTGAGTTGAGTTTTCTTGTCACAGCGACCGTACTGGCGCCGCTGTTTCTTCCCCTCGTGAGATGGAGCACACTTCTGCTCCCATGATCGAGCATACTGCGAGGACGACCGGAGAGGAGGCTCTGGCGAGTGACGTTTTGGCCTTGAAGGCTTCCACCTCCGCCATGCCTGAGAGGTCTGCTGACGCGACTCCGGTTGACGCTGGGCTGTGTGAGCATGTAAGTGTTCTTCGACTCCTTCTGCAAGATCTGTATCGGGTGCGCGTACAGCGCTCCCGATGGGAGTAGCCCCCGAAGATGCGCGTGACTGGAATAGTCGGGCGCAGATTGATGTCTTGTGTTTCCTGCAGCCATTTTATCGCCAGCAGATGGAGGGAGCCGCAGCCTTCGTTCGCATGGAGCAGGAGAGGGATCAGCTCCGCACTGCTCTGGAGCAAGCGAATAGTAAGTGTGAACCCTTGTGTTCGAGGGGTGCTTCGACTGCCTTTATTACTCACTTTACTCCGTTGATCCGTAGGCGAGAAGGAGAGCATGAAGACGCGGGTCGCGGAGCTGGAGAAATCGCTGGGTGAAGCCCAAGAGCGGGAACAAGCTCGGGCTGAACTGGAGAAGACCCAGGTCGACCGCTTGCTCGCACTCGCAGATGTTGTTGGAAGTAAGTTTTTTTTTCGGCTCAGTGCCTACTTTGCCTTTTTTCTTTCGACTTCTGACGCCTTACGGGTGTGGATTTCCTTTGATCAGAGACTTGCGGAGGTGCTCCTCCAGAAGGGACTTCCAGCGAGAGCGTCGGCTTGGCGGAGGCTATTGGCTTCGTCGACCGCGTCTGTGCGTATGCATCGGCAGCGCTGCAGCAGTCGGCGGCGGCGCTGCAGAAGTCGACGGAGGCCTTAGCGGCTGTGCACCGGAATATTTTTCCCGACAAGTCGCCACCAGCTGCTGTTGACGCACTCGCGGCTCCATTCGAAGGCAATTCGAATGTCCTGACGAACTTCATGCGCGCGCAGACGGTACGCGGCTCCGAGCTCACTTTCCAGCTACTTCTTGGTCACCAAGTCGTAGGCGATTTTGAGAAGGTTGTCAGCGACTTCCCTCGGAAGCCTGATGGCAGGACCGCGTCCCTTAGCGGTGTGAAGGTGCAGGCGAGTCAGCTGGCTGCGAAGTTGGTCGCCACCTTCGAGAGGAGGATTGCCAAAGCTGCAGAGTTGGCTGCCAGGAAGAGCCGTTCTCAGTCGGAGTCTGTGATGTAGACTCGTTCTTTTAGGATTTTCTGCTTTTGGTTCTTGAATCTGTAATGCACTTTATATTTTGCGAGTGAACGTGTTGATGATGAAATGTGAATTCGCGCCCTCAGGGGTGCAGTCGCCGAGTCTTTTTTGATATCTGGCTTGGATGAATTATGTTGATTCTCTTGCTGGCTTGACGCTGTCAATTCTTGGCAGTCTGATATGGGCGAAGCTCCTGACGTTGCTGGAACGACTGGCGCGGACGATGAGGAGGATACCACTTCGGCTGCGCCTACTCGTCGCCGCCGTCAAGCTCCTCCAGCTCCTGTGCGAAGCGTGAATGATCAGCGAGTGATCACCTACATGAGGAACAAGGTTCTTGAGCTCGAGTCGAAGTTGAAGAGCGCAGAGCTGGAGTTGGAGCGCTTGAGGTCGCGGCCCGTTGCTCCGTTCTCCCAGCGAGAGGAATTTCTGCTTGGCGAGATGGACTTGATCAGTCGACAGCTGCAAGGTTGGCCTTCTAGCGTTTTTGCTTCGGCTTCTGTGTCTTCCTGCTATGCTTAATGCTTGGCCTTGATGCAGATGTGAACTCTGACTTGAAGGCTGAGCAGCTTCGAGTAGACGAGCGAGTAGAGAAAGAAGCCGCCGGTGACTCACCGAAGCGCGCCAGTTTTGGTCGAACAAATCCAAAGGTAGTGTACTGGCACGAATGCTGGATCGCACCTGGCGGGCTGCTGTGCTCTTGGAAGGTTGCAGAAAAACCCTCTGGCAGATCAACAAGGTGTACTTTCCTCACAACGAGCAGCCGAATGGACTGACTGCGCTTCTGGAGAGGTTCCGTGAAGGTGGTGCGTTGAAGGAGGTCGTGCACGCTCAACTTGTTGCCGGGGCGAACGTGGCGTTGGGATACGTTCGACTGCACCGGCCTAATCTTCCATTGCACAAGGTGCTTGACGGCTTGCCTGGAGAGGGCGACTATGCCGATACTCTTGCGGCTGCACGCCAGATGATCCAGCAGGTTCAGAACTTTAGCGAGCACCTTGTAGGGCCACTTGATGCGCCGAAGGGTGAGCCTGTAGAGTAAGAGCAGTAGAGTGCTGTTGCATAGCGTTAGCTTGTAAAAGAAATTTTTTCAAGTGGAAATATGAGTGTATGTATATCGAGGTGGGGGTAGCCCCCGAGTTAGTAAATTGTATCTTGCGGCGTCTGTAAACCTGTATGGCGCAGCCCCCGAGCGGATCGAGTGCGGCCTAGGTATGACTTAGACCTGTGCGGCGCAGCCCCCGAGTGCGTCGGGTGGCGGCCTAAGTTTTCGACTTGAACCTGTATGGCGCAGCCCCCGAGTGCTTCGGGTGCGGCCTAGGTTTGACTTAGACCTGTGCGGCGCAGCCCCCGAGTGCTTCGGGTGGCGGCCAAGGATTTTGCGACTTGAACCTGTATGGCGCAGCCCCCGAGTGCTTCGGGTGGCGGCCTAGGTTTTTGACTTGAACCTGTATGGCGCAGCCCCCGAGTGCGTCGGGTGCGGCCTAGGTTTGACTTAGACCTGTGCGGCGCAGCCCCCGAGTGCTTCGGGTGGCGGCCAAGGATTTTGCGACTTGAACCTGTATGGCGCAGCCCCCGAGTGCTTCGGGTGCGGCCTAGGTTTGACTTAGACCTGTGCGGCGCAGCCCCCGAGTGCTTCGGGTGGCGGCCTAGGTTTTTGACTTGAACCTGTATGGCGCAGCCCCCGAGTGCGTCGGGTGCGGCCTAGGTTTGACTTGAACCTGTATGGCGCAGCCCCCGAGTGCTTCGGGTGGCGCCCAAGGATTTTGCGACTTGAACCTGTATGGCGCAGCCCCCGAGTGCTTCGGGTGCGGCCTAGGTTTGACTTAGACCTGTGCGGCGCAGCCCCCGAGTGCTTCGGGTGGCGGCCTAGGTTTTTGACTTGAACCTGTATGGCGCAGCCCCCGAGTGCGTCGGGTGCGGCCTAGGTTTGACTTGAACCTGTATGGCGCAGCCCCCGAGTGCGTCGGGTGCGGCCTAGGTTTATGTTGCTTTTTGACTAAAAAAGTAAAGGGGAGAGCTTGTTTCACAAATCACTTCATTGATTTTTGCGAGCAGGCCGCCTCATTAAAACCCTTCCAGTCCCCTCAGGTACCCTGGTAAGGGAAAGAGTGCGTCTGAAACCTGCCGCTTCTTGAGATAGTACACTTTGTTACAAGGGGGAGTCGACTAGGCGTAGAAGCGGCGCAGTTGCGCCACGTTCCACGGGTTGCTGCAGACTGTCCCTGTCTTCGAGTCCTTCAGGCGGTAAGCTCCGCCGCCAATTGCCTCTGTCACGATGTATGGACCTTCCCACGGGGAGGCTAATTTGTGGACCTTCTTCTGTTTGAGGCGGAGGACAAGGTCTCCGGGGACGAACGCTCTGGGCCGCAGTCGCCGTCCGTGATAGTTGCGTAAGTCTTGCTGATACACGGCTGTGCGGGTGAGGGCGATGTCGCGTGCTTCGTCCAGGGTATCCATGTCATCCTCGAGTGCTTCTTCTGCCTCGGACTCGTCGTAGGCCACCACCCGGGTGCATCGAACTTGATGTCGCATGGCATGACTGCTTCTGCGCCGTAGACCATGAAGAATGGCGTGTACTGAGTGGATCTGTTTGGCGTAGTGCACAGGCTCCACAGCACAGACGGCAGCTCCTCAACCCAGGCGCCTGCGGCGCGCTTCAGTGGTACTCGCAGGCGCTTCTTGATGCCCTTGCAGACTAGACCATTGGACTTTTCGACTTGCCCATTGGACTGTGGATGCGAGACAGATGCGAAATTGAGCTTGATGCCTTGCTCGGAGCAGAAATCCTTGAACTCTTCGGCTGTGAAGTTCGTGCCGTTGTCGGTGATGATGCTGTTTGGCACCCCGAACCTGAAGATAATGGACCTGATGAAGTTAACTGCTGAGGATGCAGTCGAACTTGTGATAGGCACGGCTTCGATCCACTTCGTGAACTTGTCGACTGCCACCAAGAGATGCGTGTGTCCTCCCGGCGAGGACTTCTTGAGTGGACCCACCATGTCGAGCCCCCATTGAGCGAAGGGCCAGGCGAGTGGAATGGTCTTGAGTGCTGATGCCGGTGCGTGCGGCTTGTTGGCGAATTCCTGGCAGCCGAGACATTTCCTCACGAGTTCCTCTGCGTCTTGCATTGCGGTGGGCCAGTAGAATCCGGCTCGTAAGGCTTTGGCCACTAAGGCACGACTGCTGGCGTGATGCCCGCAGGTGCCTGTATGAGCAGGATGGCTTGACCGTCGACTGGATCAACGCACCTTTGCAGGACTCCTGAGATGCTTCGCTTGTATAGTTCCCCCTTGATGATGGTGAAGCCTTTCGAGCGGCGAATAATGCGCTTGGCTTCGACTGAGTTGACTGGCAGTCTCTGGTGCAGCATGTACGCCAGATATGGGCTCGTCCAGGTGGGCTCGATGAGCAGAACCTCCATTGGCTCTTTCTCTTTGCCTGGCGGGTCGGTGGTGCTTGTTGATGGTGTGGAGGATCAGGCGTGGGTCGAAGTTTGACAGACCGCTGCGTGATGCGCTCAAGGAAAACGCCGGGTGGCACCTGCGCCTTGTCTGAGCCCAGGTTGGCGAGGGCATCGGCTTCCTCGTTGCTTTCGCGGCCGATGTGCCGCAACTCGCAGCCGTCGAAGGTACCCTCCAGCTGGTTGTACAGGTCTCTGTAGGCGATCATGTTGTCGGCGATGGCGTCGCAGGCCTTCATGGTTTGCTGCACGACGAGGTAGGAGTCGCCGTAGATCATGAGGTGAGTGGCGCCGCAGTTCTTGGCCATTCGCATGCCGTGGATTAGGGCTTCGTACTCGGCCTCGTTGTTGGAGGGTGTTGGGAAGTCCATCTGTAGCACGTACTTCAGCTTGTCGCCTTTGGGGAGATGAGGATGACTCCTGCCCCGGCTGATCTGAACTTTTTGGAGCCGTCGAAGTACATTGTCCATGCGTTGGACAGGTCGGGGACATCTGGCAGCTGGGCTTCTATCCACTCGGTGGTGAATTCTGGGAGCACTTGGGCCTTGATTGACTTCGGGTGAGCGTATTTCAGCCCCCAGGGTCCTAGCTCGACGACCCACTTAGCGACTCGTCCTGTCACGCATTGGTTGGTCAGGATGTCGGAGAGCCCGGAGGAGCTTACCACCGTGATCGGGTGCTCGGAGAAGTAATGGATTACTTTCCTTGAAGTCATGAAAACCCCGTAGGCCAGCTTCTGGTAGTGCGGGTAGCGCTGCTTGGACAAGGTCAGCACCTCGCTGAGGTAGTAGACGGGTCGCTGGACGGGTAACTGTGTCCTTCTTCTTCTCGTTCGACTACGAGTACCGTGCTGACCACCCTGTTCGTGGCTGACACGTAGAGGTATAGCGGCTCGTTCTCCAGTGGAGCCACCAGTACTGGGGAAGTCGTGAGTGTTTTCTTGAGTTGGTCGAACGCGGCTTGCGCCTCTTCTGTCCACTCGAACTTGTCTGTCTTTTCATCAGTTGGTAGAAAGGCAGGGCCTTTTCTCCCAACTTACTTATGAACCGGCTGAGAGCTGCGACTCGGCCGGCTAGGCGTTGCACCTCGTGAAGCTTGGTCGGTGCTGGCATTGCGAGTATGTTTTGCACCTTCTCAGGGTTGGCTTCGATTCCTCTTGCAGAGACGAGGTACCCGAGCAGTTCCCCGGCTGGCACGCCGAAGACGCACTTGTCTGGGTTCAGCTTGATCTGGTACTTGTCGAGGGCGGCGAAGACCTTGCGGAGGTCGGCGATGAGGGTGTCCTCCTTGCGGGTGGTGACGACGATGTCGTCGACGTAGACTTGTACAATCTGCCCGATGAGCTCTTTGAGGCATGCTTGCATTGTGCGCTGGTATGTGGCACCAGCGTTCTTCAACCCGAAGGGCATCGTCTGGTAGCAGAAAACACCGTCGGGTGTGATGAATGCTGTCTTTTCCTCGTCGTCGACGTTCAGTCTGATCTGCTGGTAACCTGAGTAGGCGTCCAGGAAGGACAGGCGTTCGCAGCCTGCAGTCGAGTCGATGATCTGATCTATCCGCGGGAGCGGGAAATGGTCCTTGGGGCAGCACTTGTTGAGGGCGGTGAAGTCGACGCACATGCGGAGTTTCTTCGTCTTCTTCTTCTCCACCAGGACTGGGTTGGCGACCCAGTCCGAGTCCTTGATCTCTCGGATGAACTTGGCATTCAGCAGTCGATCGATTTCTCTGCTGATTTCGTCTCGCTTGGGCCGGAAAAGCGTCGCATGGCTTGTTTGACGGGTCTGGCGTCCTTGTGGACTTTTAAGGAGTGCTCGGCGAGGTTCCTGGGTATTCCTGGCATGTCAGAGGGTTGCCATGCGAAGATTTTCCAGTTCTCACGTAGAAACTCGACGAGCGCGCCTTCCTATGCGGGAGTCAGACTCGACGATACTTTGACCGTCTTGCTGGCGTCAGTCGGGTGGACCTGATGGGTCGTTGTGTCGTCAGCCGCGTTGAAGGCAGCATCCTTGGCTGGTTTCTTGCGGGCTGGGAAGATGGTCTTGTCGTTGTCGACTGCCATTGCCTCGAAGTGCTCTTCAACTCCGAAGAACTCGGAGATCTTGCTGAACTCGCGGTCGCAGCTGTTGGAGCGGTCGAAGTCGCCGTGCACCGTGATGACGCCCTTAGGTCCAGGCATCTTGAGCATGAGGTAGGCGTAGTGAGGTATTGCCATGAATCTGGCGAAAGTTGGGCGCCCGAGTATCGCGTGGTACTGCGACTTCCAGTCGACTACCTCGAAGTCGATCGACTCCCTCTTGAAGTTCTCGGGTGTGCCGAAGATGACGTCGAGTGTGATCGTTCCCATGGGCGTGACTGCTTGCCCTGGTACTATGCCATGGAAGGTGGTCTCTGATGCTGCCAAGTCCGTTGTTGGCCTGTTTATCCTTCTGAGGGTGTCGGCAAAGATGATGTTAATGCCACTGCTGTAACATCCCAAAAGTGTAACCCAGTTTTATTAGTCAAAATTGTGGGCCAACAAATTTTTTTTTTTTACTTTATGTGTGCTTGCTTGTGTTTGCTTGCTTGAGTTGTTGTTTGCTTAAATAAAAATTTGAAGAAAAGAAAAGAAATAAAAGAAGTGCAAAAACAATAAAAAAATAATGTGACAAGTGTCACACTAAAACTCCAAGTGTTGATTCAAAAAAATTTCTCCAAACAAAAATCCAGTGGAGGGAAGTGATCCCTCCCATTTCATCTTTAATACTTTTCTCCCTCCTTATTTTAAAAATGTTATTCTAAATTCTATTTTCAAAATTCCAAATGTTTCTTTAACTTTGGAAAACCATCAAGAACACCAAGATGCACTTCAAGAATAAATAATCCAGTGGTACCACAAACCTTGGAAAAATATTTTGAAGCAAACCATGGAAAGAATTTCAGAAAATTCAAATTTGAACTTGGTTCGGGAATTTGATCGAACACTTGTTGATCACCATTGAGTTCATCCCAAACCCGAAAATCCAATCCAAAATTGGAGCTCGATTCAGTGCAATCAAGCAGTCCAGTAGCTTCCACTCACTCACCTCGCCTCACTCACTCGAAGGATGGAGAGGTGACACGCTCGTTGACCCCAGAGGAGGCAAGCCGCTGGCGCCACGCCATTGCCGTCCTTGGCAAGCACCCGCACGGGTCGCCTCGTGGACAGAGCAGACGCGACGCCGAGACGACGCCGCGCCGTGCCCGCCACACCACCCAACCCTCTCCGCTCCTGCTCGACGAGACTCGACCGCCGCAGAGCCCTCTGGCGTGCGCGTCGTCCACGCCAGAGCACGCCGAGCGACGCGACGACGCCGAGGTCCACTGCGAGCACCGCACGCCTCCGCGCTGCCCCACCTCGCCCCTCTGGTTCCGTCACCACCACCGCGTCGTGTACGAGCCCCCACTGCCCCTCGGTTGCCCTGCACGCGCCCTACCCGACCCCAGCGCACGCGCAGGAGCACGCCGCTCGCCATGGCCGGCCGAGCACGGCATCGACGCCCGCGCGTCACCCCTGTCCCCCTCGACCACCCGACCGCTTCTGCGACACCCCCTAGCTCCCCGCAACCTCTCTGGCACCCTCAGCCGGACCCAGCGCCTCTCCTTTCCTCTCCCCACCACCGAGCCGTGGAGCGCCGAGCGCCTCCGCCGCTATAAAAACCCACCCCGCACCACCTCTTCTCCACACACCTCCACCACTTCCCACACACACCCCTCACACCAGAGCATCGCCAGGAGGGCGAGCTTTTCCATCGCAGCCACCGTGCACACGCACGGCAGAGCGCTGCCGCGCCGAGGAAGAAGGCGATCACGGCCAGGTCGTGCCTCTCTTCCCCTGCCTTCTCTCTGGCCCTTGCTCGCATCACCATTACACCCTAGCTCACCCGCCGCGTTTTGCCCGTGTTTCGTGCACAGCAGCGCCGCGGAGGAATCGCCGGACTTGGAGTGCGGCCGCGGAGGAGGAGCTGAGCACGCCGTCGTCGAGTGAAGCCGTCCCAGCACGTACGACTCACCCCAGAGCTTCCCCACTCCCTCCGCCGTCGATCCCCGTCATCTCCGCCACCTCCCGAGCTCTCAGGTGAGCGAATCGTGCACTCCGCCGTCGCCGGAGCCACGGCGCCGCCAGGAAATGGTCGCCGCCATGTCTTCGATCCACAGCCGTAGGATTAGAGATTAACGGTAGCATACCGTTTCGATTAAGTAGTCACTGACTGGTGGACCCCACCCGTCAGCGTTTTAAACTTAAACCCGCGCGCGAAACGTTTCCGTTGAGTCACTGACGAGCGGACCCCACCCGTCAGGATTTTCAACATTATCCAGTAAATTAGGTTTTTCCGAATTTCAAACTCCTCTGCTTTTCAGTACTGGACCTAGTTTTGAAATTCAATAACTCGAGTTCTAGGAATCCAAATAAATCAAACTCAACTGTTCTGGAAAGCTTATAAAATTCTTTAACTCACCAAAGTGGTCTCATCTCATTTAAATAAATAATAAAAATGTATTAATAAAAATGCTCCAGAAGGTTTAAAACACTAAACCATTTGTTTCTGGAGTTATATAAATCCAAATAACTCGAAACCAATTTTGGTAGCTTTGTATTAGGATCCTTTAGCTCCCCAAATTTTGGTAGAATTAATTGAGTAGTGTAAACTCCTTAGCCTTTGGTTGAACTTCAGTGCACCCTTCTGCACTAAACCAATTAGTGTGATTTAATAGTAGGTCCAATTAAACTAAAACCAATTTTGTTAGGTCACATTCAACCAAGGTTAGTTACCCCTAAAAGGATTTAAATTTTGGAGCAACTTAATTGGTTTGGTAGCTAAAACTTGATTAAAGTCCTTCTGAACTAAAACAAATGTGTAGGGAGTTTGGTAACTCCAAATGACCCCAATCCAATTGGGTGGTCTTCTACACATCAGTAGCTATCCATAGAATTTTAGTTTGAAATTTTGTGACCAACATAGATTAAATGGTGAATTAATTGGTGTACAACTAGTTTCTGCCTTAGTTTGAAAACAATTAAATAAAGATTAATTCAATTAAATTAAAACCACCTTGTGTTGCTTGATGTGTGCAGTAGCTAATTGTAGCATTTGTGATTGTAATGATGTGATGATGCTTGAGTTAGAGTAGTAATTGTTTGTCTTGCTTGTTTAACGTTTAGACGATACCGTTGACGGATTTATCGAAGAAGGAGGTTTCGTTGAACCCGAAGATCAGGACCAGTACCACTGTGTTGAACAAGGCAAGCTACTTCACTGAGCTTGCATTTATATACATCTATTTTAGTCTCAAGAGTTATTCCAAGGAATCAATGATTTTAGAAAAATCCCTTTTGCAAAATACCTGAAAACTATTTTGCCACCTTATGTAGAAGTATAAAGTAGTTATTTAAAACTATAAGTTGGGAAAAACAATGTTTTTCAAAACTCCTTTGAAGGTACTTGGATGAAGGTGAAATGCCGAAAGGTCGGTATTAAGTTGGAGAATGGTGGTGTTGTTTTGGAAAAGTGCACATTGTGTCCTAACACTATGGCGACCAACCAATAACCGGTGCGACCACATTTACCCACATATGGGCAAGGGCGTAGTCATATAATTTGCTCGTGTTAGTACTGGATGCCTCAATAACGAGGATAACCTCGTTCCATGAGGGGATGGTCTGAGGACCTACCCCCTGACCTGGGTCCTCTTAATAGAAGTCTACCGGAAGCCGGTATGAGCGTAAAGAAGAAAGAGGATTGAAGGGCTCCCTTGGGTCCGCCGGACAGAACTACGAGTCCTCACACTTAGTTTCTGAGGATTTAAGTGTCGATGGAAAGTGTCGTAGAGGCAGGGTCCTATACTAGCATGAGCAAAGGACAGGCTATGGCCGGGAACTCAACTTCGCATACCTCTGGTATGGCGGGACGTGGCTGACACGATGAGTGACCGGATGGGTGTGGGAAAAGCGTGCTACCTCTGCAGAGGGTAAAACTATTCGAATAGCCGAGTCCTCGGATATGGACAGTTGGGAGGCTGTCTTAAGACCATGTGCAAGTTTTATAAAATATTGAGTTTTGAAAGGAAAATGAAGTGGAAAAGGTTGCATACCTGTACCAATGAGTTGGTACGAGGTTGTGATGGGTTTGGGAACCATGATTTGGGATGTGGTTGGATACCGGAGGAGTTTCGGGGAAACAGCTAAAATGATGTCTTCTTAAAGGATAGTTGTAAAAATTTCTTCTTACCCCTTTTCAGAAAAGGCTTTCTTTTAAGATGTTTCAAAGCTAAGTAAAAGTTTTCAACTAAAACTAGTGCTTACTCTAGTTGGGGTAGTTTGCGAGTACATTCAAATGTACTCATATTGGTTTCGTCCCTGGCTATTGTCTTAGCCAGATTTCGAGGAGCCCTACGTTGAAGAGGAGTTCGGCGACGTCTATGCAAACTAGGATCTTCATAAGTCAGCTGCCTGTCGGGTGTTGTTTGAATGGATTAGCCCTACTACCGTAGCTTCCGCTGAATAAAGATGATTTGGCCCTTGAAGGCACCTATGTATAATTAGGCCAGTATGGCCATGTGTGTAAGACTTGAAACTCGGTATTGTATGGATGTAAACTTTGATATTCAGTTCGGATTATGTGCAACGACATACTGATCACGGGATCGTTGTGTTAAGCATAATCGGGTATTTCGGACGGCTAGTCCGGGGTCCCCACAGAGCTGGTATCAGAGCCATCCTGACTTTAGGAGACCTTAGTTAAAATGGGCGTTAGTTAGGAGTTACAAAAATTAATTCTAAAACAAGGAAGTGGAGTATTTTCGAAAATTTCTTATCTCCCCCAACCCTTCCATTTATGTAAAAACCTTATACTCATTAAGAGTTGTCTTTTCTTGAACCCTTAAAATTTTGCACACTTGTTACTCCATTAAGTTTACATTTGATACTCATGTCACTTAACTAACTTAAAATTTTGCTTAAACTTGTAGATGGCACCCAACGTCACCGAGTTCGTCCAAGTTAGGAAGGACGGCCTGCTGATGTTCGAGCAGGACTTGTACGAGTTGAGCCAGACTTTGGGACGCCCTGTTCCAGAGTTTGAGGGAACTCAGGTCGATTCCCTCGGTGATGGGAACCTGTCCTGGCTCATCAAGTCGTCCGTCCGAGGCAGGATTCAGCCACCCCGCTCCAAGGACTTGGTCTACTCCACGATGGACACTACTTGGGTTGACGGTCTGACCCGAGTTATGCAGAGGCTGCTAGCCCGCCTTTGTGAGGAGCACAAGGACGAGCTGGTTGGCACTCGTTTCCAGTACTTCGGGAGGCGTGACGATGAGGGAAACCCCACCTACCCCGCGCAGCACACTCTCTTCGGCGAGTACATCACCGACATGGAGGTGCTACTTCACGACACCCAGGAGAACCTGCGCGATGCTAGACTCAAGGTTCACTTCCAGCGTAGCTCCCTCGACGATGCCCGAGTCCGTGAGACCCAGCTGAAGTGGGAGAATGACAATCTCCGCCTGAAGCTGGCCCGTCAGAGGAGGACTATCGTCAGGCTCCGCAAGAAGGTAGCAGAGCAGAACGAGATGATAGACGAGATGGAGCAGCAGGCGAACGAGATGGAGGAGGAGGGCGAGGATCTCCGCAAGGAGAACAGTGCCTTCATCAGCGATGATGAGGACTACTTAGAGGAGATGGACTATGGGGAGGAGGACGACGAGGAGGAGTTAGTTGACGAGGAGGAGGAGCCGTCTGAGCCAGTTCTCGAGGAGGAGGATCCCGAGGAGCCACCCTACGACTCAGACGTTGAGATCGTCGAGCCTGAGGTTCCACCTCAGTAGTTGAGCGACGAGAGCACTACCCTAGGACTGTGTCGACCCCCTATGCGAGTAGAGTTTATGTGTTGGTTCCTAGAGAAACCATGTTGTATGTACATTAGGTGTAGTAGGATGTTGTAAGCTTGATGTGTGAACCCTTGATGTGATGATTGTGTTGAATAAATGTGATGGTCTTGTTTGACTAAGTGTTTCATCAACCACCCCCTTTGTGACTTCATCGTTAGCCAAAGCCTTTTTGCCTTGCCTCTTATATCGTATCTATTCCAGGATGACGAACACTCGCCACAACCAGCACGCGACACCACCACCACCGCCGGAACCCACCGCTGCTCAACTGCTTGCGATCATCATGGAGGATCGCCAAGCTGCCCGGGAAGAGCGTCAAGCTCATCTCGCCGCCCTGCAGCAACTTGCTGCTGCCCACGCCAACCAGAACAACAATGGTGGCAATGGCAATGGCGACGAGGGTGGAAACCAGCGCTCTACCCTGAGTGACTTCCAGAAGACCACACCTCCTACCTATTCCAAGGGACTTCATCCCCTGGAAGCAGATGACTGGATCCGCACTATTGAAAACAACCTGGAAGTTGCCTCGGTAGGAGAGAATGAGAAGGTCCTGTATGCTACCCACTACCTTGCTGGACCTGCAAGAGCTTGGTGGGAAACTACCAAGACCATCCAGCAAGCGGGTCATGTCATAACCTGGGAGGAGTTCAAGGACAAATTCCGCAAGAAGTTCATCTCTAGCGGTCTTATCGAGAGGAAGAAGGATGAGTTCCGTAAGCTAAGGCAGGGAGGCAGAGATGTGGTTGGTTATCTGGATGAGTTTACCGATCTTGCTCGGTATGCTCCTGAAGATACCGACACGGAAAAGAAGAAGATGGAGCGCTTTCTGAACGGACTCCATGATGAGATGCAATGTGCCTTGGTTGTCCATGACTTCCGTGATCTGGAGTCACTAGTGGACAAGGCAATTCAGCTGGAGACCAAGCGCAAATCCATGTTTGAAGGCCGCAAGAGAAGGATGAATATTCAGGAAGGTTCCAGCAGCCAGAAATCTCGCACCTTCCAGCTAGCCCCAAGCCAGTTCACCAAACCCCCAGCTTCACGTCCCAACTATCCCAACCGTCCCAACAACAACAACAACAATGTCCCCGCCCAAACACCAACAACAACTACCGCCCCAATGGCAACAATCGTCCCGGAGGAAACACCCACACTTTTACCCCTACTGCCAGCGTTGTCTGCTTTGAATGCGGCAACAAGGGTCATTACTCCCGAGACTGCCCCAATCCCAAGAGGAATGCTCCGCGCCCCAATGCCCCTGCACCTAATCCTGGACAAGGCCGAAATGGAAATGGAAATGGCAAGAATGCTGCACCCCGTGGCAATGCTGCTGTTGCCAGAGGCCGCCTCAACCACATTGATGCTGCCGAAGCCCAGGAAGCGCCAGATGTTGTGCTGGGTACGTTCCTTGTCAACTCAGTACCTGCAACTGTCCTGTTTGATTCTGGTGCTACCCATTCCTTTGTTACCAAGGAGTTTGTTGTTAAGGGAGGTCTAGTCGGGAGTCTCTTGTCCAAACCCCTGCTCATCCAAACCCCAGAGTTCCTAGTCGAGACCAAGCTGTTTTGTCCCGACGTCTCTCTTGAGATCAAAGGAGAGAATTTCCCAGCTGACCTAATCATTTTAGGAACTCAGGCATAGATATCATTCTGGGTATGAACTGGTTAGCAAAGTATCATGGTCGTATCGACTGCGCCAGAAGAGCAGTATCTCTCACCACAGACCAAGGAACCGAAGTGGAGTATGCATCACAAGCCAATCAATCCCAATCCCGTTGTCATGAAGGTATAGCTCGACCAGCTCTAGATGAGATCCGTGTTGTCCACCTATTCAAGGATGTTTTCCCGGAGGAATTGCCTGGTATGCCACCAGACCGGGATATTGAGTTCGTGATTGAACTTATTCCTGGAACAGCCCCTATATCCCAGAGACCCTACCGGATGAACCCAGAGGAACTGGTGGAGTTGAAGAAGCAGTTAGCTGATCAGCTCAGCAAGGTCTGATTCGCCCAAGTGCATCACCTTGGGGATCACCCATCATCTTCGTGGACAAAAGAGACGGTACCACACGCCTGTGTGTGGATTATCGCAAGCTCAATGATGTAACCATCAAGAACAAGTATCCTCTGCCCAAGATCGAGGATCTGTTCGATCAGATGAACGGAGCCCGAGTCTTTTCTAAGATCGATCTTCGGACAGGTTATCACCAGTTGAAGATTCGAGAGTCTGACATTCCTAAGACCGCCTTCACCACCCGATACGGATTGTTTGAATACACCGTTATGTCCTTTGGCTTGACCAATGCCCCTGCTTATTTCATGAATCTCATGAATAAGATCTTCATGGAGTACCTCGACAAGTTCGTGGTTGTCTTCATCGATGATATCCTTATCTACTCCAAGACGGAAGAAGAGCATGCTGAACATCTGCGTTTGGTTTTGGAGACCCTCAGAGAACACAAACTGTATGCCAAACTTAGCAAGTGTGAATTTTGGCTAAGTGAAGTGGCATTCCTCGGACATGTTGTGTCTGCAGGAGGAATCTCTGTTGACCCCGAGAAAATCAAAGCCATTCTAGACTGGAAATCCCCCACCAGTGTAACTGAAATCCGAAGTTTTCTCGGACTGGCAGGTTATTACCGCAAGTTCGTTGAAGGATTCTCCAGTATAGCCAAACCCATGACCCAGTTGTTGAAGAAGGATAAGAAGTTTGAATGGACCCAGAAGTGTGAAGATAGTTTTCAAGAACTGAAGAAGAGACTGACTTCAGCCCCAATCCTAGTCATGCCAGACGTCACCAAGAGTTTCGACGTGTATTGCGATGCTTCACGTCTCGGACTTGGTTGCGTTCTGATGCAAGAAGGAAAAGTTGTGTCGTACCTGTCTCGACAGTTGCGACCGCATGAGGAGAATTACCCAACCCATGATCTGGAATTAGCAGCTGTGGTTTTCGCTTTGAAAACATGGCGACCCTATCTTGTGGGTCATCGCTGCGAGGTCTATACAGATCACAAAAGCTTGAAGTACATTTTCACTCAGAAGGAGTTGAATCTGAGGCAGAGAAGGTGGATGGAATTGATTAAGGACTATGATGTCGGAATTCATTACCATCCCGGAAAAGCCAATGTGGTAGCCGATGCCCTAAGCCGGAAGCCCTGCACCCTGAATACCCTAATCCAAGCAGAACAACCAGCCTTGTTTAAGGAGTTCGAAGATTTCGGACTTGAATTGGTTAGCCATGGATATCTTGCCAACCTGGAGTTAGCCCCAACCCTGTTGGATCAAATCAAAGAGGCCCAGAAGGGTCATGAGAGTATCGAGGGAATTAAAAAGAAGCTATCCCTCGACAAGCACCTGGTTTTGCCGTAGATGCTGAAGGAGTTCTGAAATTCAAAGGACGCCTGTGTGTGCCCGATGATAAGGAACTCAAGGGTCTAATCCTAAAAGAAGCCCACGATACCCCATACTCGATCCACCCCGGAGGAACCAAGATGTACCAAGATCTTCGTGAGAAGTTTTGGTGGCATGGAATGAAGCGAGAGATTGGTTCTTTCGTGGCCAAGTGTGATATCTGTCAGCGAGTCAAAGCAGAGCACCAGCGCCCTGCAGGATTGCTCCAACCCCTTAAGACCCCCGAGTGGAAATGGGATGAAATTGGAATGGATTTTATTACCGGACTTCCTAGGTCCAACCGAGGCCATGATTCAATCTGGGTCATAGTTGATCGATTGACCAAGGTTGCCCATTTCATTCCGGTCAACACCACTTATAGAGGGAACCAGCTAGCAGACTTGTATATTTCCAGAATAGTAAGCCTGCATGGAGTGCCTAAGAGGATTGTATCTGACAGAGGCACGCAGTTCACCTCACGGTTCTGGAAAGCTCTTCACGAAGCCCTCGGAACCCACTTATCATTCAGCACAGCCTATCACCCTCAGACCGGAGGACAGACTGAGCGAGTAAACCAGATTCTGGAAGATATGCTTCGCGCATGTGTCCTAGCCTATGGCTCTAAATGGGAAGATTGCCTTCCGTTTGCAGAGTTTTCCTATAACAATAGTTATCAGTCCAGTCTGCAAATGGCCCCATTTGAAGCACTTTACGGCAAGAAGTGCCGTACACCCTTGAACTGGTCCGAGACCGGAGAAGGAAAAGTGTTTGGACCAGATACCCTCCGTGAAGCCGAGGAGCAAGTCCAACTTATCCGTGAGCGTCTCAAAACGGCCCAATCCCGTCAGAAAAGTTATGCTGATCCCAAGCGTCGTGACGTCACCTTTCAACCTGGAGATTTTGTCTATCTTCGGGTGACACCACTCAAAGGGATGCAACGTTTCCATGTCAAAGGAAAGCTGGCACCCAGATATATTGGACCTTTCAAGATTCTTGCCCGTCGCGGAGAGGTAGCCTATCAGTTAGAGTTGCCCCCAGAATTATCGGAATTTCATAATGTTTTCCACATCTCTCTGCTCCGGAAATGTCTTGAAGTTCCGGACCAGCCAGACGTCTTCAAGAACATTGACCACCACTCCATCGACCTGAACCATGATCTGACTTACCGTGAGAGACCATTCAAAATTCTCGACGAAGATATTCGTCTCACCCGGAGGAACAAGATCAAGTTTTATAAAGTCCAGTGGACTAACCACTCTGAAGAGGAAGCCACTTGGGAACGTGAGGACTATCTTAGAAGCGATTTTCCCAACCTCTTTAGCACCTAAGCCCAGCCAATCTCGGGACGAGATTTATCCTAAGGGGGGAAGGATCTGTAACATCCCAAAATTGTAACCCAGTTTATTAGTCAAAATTGTGGGCCAACAAATTTTTTTTTTACTTTATGTGTGCTTGCTTGTGTTTGCTTGCTTGAGTTGTTGTTTGCTTAAATAAAAATTTGAAGAAAAGAAAAGAAATAAAAAAGTGCAAAAACAATAAAAAAATAATGTGACAAGTGTCACACTAAAACTCCAAGTGTTGATTCAAAAAAATTCTCCAAACAAAAATCAGTGGAGGGAAGTGATCCCTCCCATTTCATCTTTAATACTTTTCTCCCTCCTTATTTTAAAATGTTATTCTAAATTCTATTTTCAAAATTCCAAATGTTTCTTTAACTTTGGAAAACCATCAAGAACACCAAGATGCACTTCAAGAATAAATAATCCAGTGGTACCACAAACCTTGGAAAAATATTTTGAAGCAAACCATGGAAAGAATTTCAGAAAATTCAAATTTGAACTTGGTTCGGGAATTTGATCGAACACTTGTTGATCACCATTGAGTTCATCCCAAACCCGAAAATCCAATCCAAAATTGGAGCTCGATTCAGTGCAATCAAGCAGTCCAGTAGCTTCCACTCACTCACCTCGCCTCACTCACTCGAAGGATGGAGAGGTGACACGCTCGTTGACCCCAGAGGAGGCAAGCCGCTGGCGCCACGCCATTGCCGTCCTTGGCAAGCACCCGCACGGGTCGCCTCGTGGACAGAGCAGACGCGACGCCGAGACGACGCCGCGCCGTGCCCGCCACACCACCCAACCCTCTCCGCTCCTGCTCGACGAGACTCGACCGCCGCAGAGCCCTCTGGCGTGCGCGTCGTCCACGCCAGAGCACGCCGAGCGACGCGACGACGCCGAGGTCCACTGCGAGCACCGCACGCCTCCGCGCTGCCCCACCTCGCCCCTCTGGTTCCGTCACCACCACCGCGTCGTGTACGAGCCCCCACTGCCCCTCGGTTGCCCTGCACGCGCCCTACCCGACCCCAGCGCACGCGCAGGAGCACGCCGCTCGCCATGGCCGGCCGAGCACGGCATCGACGCCCGCGCGTCACCCCTGTCCCCCTCGACCACCCGACCGCTTCTGCGACACCCCCTAGCTCCCCGCAACCTCTCTGGCACCCTCAGCCGGACCCAGCGCCTCTCCTTTCCTCTCCCCACCACCGAGCCGTGGAGCGCCGAGCGCCTCCGCCGCTATAAAAACCCACCCCGCACCACCTCTTCTCCACACACCTCCACCACTTCCCACACACACCCCTCACACCAGAGCATCGCCAGGAGGGCGAGCTTTTCCATCGCAGCCACCGTGCACACGCACGGCAGAGCGCTGCCGCGCCGAGGAAGAAGGCGATCACGGCCAGGTCGTGCCTCTCTTCCCCTGCCTTCTCTCTGGCCCTTGCTCGCATCACCATTACACCCTAGCTCACCCGCCGCGTTTTGCCCGTGTTTCGTGCACAGCAGCGCCGCGGAGGAATCGCCGGACTTGGAGTGCGGCCGCGGAGGAGGAGCTGAGCACGCCGTCGTCGAGTGAAGCCGTCCCAGCACGTACGACTCACCCCAGAGCTTCCCCACTCCCTCCGCCGTCGATCCCCGTCATCTCCGCCACCTCCCGAGCTCTCAGGTGAGCGAATCGTGCACTCCGCCGTCGCCGGAGCCACGGCGCCGCCAGGAAATGGTCGCCGCCATGTCTTCGATCCACAGCCGTAGGATTAGAGATTAACGGTAGCATACCGTTTCGATTAAGTAGTCACTGACTGGTGGACCCCACCCGTCAGCGTTTTAAACTTAAACCCGCGCGCGAAACGTTTCCGTTGAGTCACTGACGAGCGGACCCCACCCGTCAGGATTTTCAACATTATCCAGTAAATTAGGTTTTTCCGAATTTCAAACTCCTCTGCTTTTCAGTACTGGACCTAGTTTTGAAATTCAATAACTCGAGTTCTAGGAATCCAAATAAATCAAACTCAACTGTTCTGGAAAGCTTATAAAATTCTTTAACTCACCAAAGTGGTCTCATCTCATTTAAATAAATAATAAAAATGTATTAATAAAAATGCTCCAGAAGGTTTAAAACACTAAACCATTTGTTTCTGGAGTTATATAAATCCAAATAACTCGAAACCAATTTTGGTAGCTTTGTATTAGGATCCTTTAGCTCCCCAAATTTTGGTAGAATTAATTGAGTAGTGTAAACTCCTTAGCCTTTGGTTGAACTTCAGTGCACCCTTCTGCACTAAACCAATTAGTGTGATTTAATAGTAGGTCCAATTAAACTAAAACCAATTTTGTTAGGTCACATTCAACCAAGGTTAGTTACCCCTAAAAGGATTTAAATTTTGGAGCAACTTAATTGGTTTGGTAGCTAAAACTTGATTAAAGTCCTTCTGAACTAAAACAAATGTGTAGGGAGTTTGGTAACTCCAAATGACCCCAATCCAATTGGGTGGTCTTCTACACATCAGTAGCTATCCATAGAATTTTAGTTTGAAATTTTGTGACCAACATAGATTAAATGGTGAATTAATTGGTGTACAACTAGTTTCTGCCTTAGTTTGAAAACAATTAAATAAAGATTAATTCAATTAAATTAAAACCACCTTGTGTTGCTTGATGTGTGCAGTAGCTAATTGTAGCATTTGTGATTGTAATGATGTGATGATGCTTGAGTTAGAGTAGTAATTGTTTGTCTTGCTTGTTTAACGTTTAGACGATACCGTTGACGGATTTATCGAAGAAGGAGGTTTCGTTGAACCCGAAGATCAGGACCAGTACCACTGTGTTGAACAAGGCAAGCTACTTCACTGAGCTTGCATTTATATACATCTATTTTAGTCTCAAGAGTTATTCCAAGGAATCAATGATTTTAGAAAAATCCCTTTTGCAAAATACCTGAAAACTATTTTGCCACCTTATGTAGAAGTATAAAGTAGTTATTTAAAACTATAAGTTGGGAAAAACAATGTTTTTCAAAACTCCTTTGAAGGTACTTGGATGAAGGTGAAATGCCGAAAGGTCGGTATTAAGTTGGAGAATGGTGGTGTTGTTTTGGAAAAGTGCACATTGTGTCCTAACACTATGGCGACCAACCAATAACCGGTGCGACCACATTTACCCACATATGGGCAAGGGCGTAGTCATATAATTTGCTCGTGTTAGTACTGGATGCCTCAATAACGAGGATAACCTCGTTCCATGAGGGGATGGTCTGAGGACCTACCCCCTGACCTGGGTCCTCTTAATAGAAGTCTACCGGAAGCCGGTATGAGCGTAAAGAAGAAAGAGGATTGAAGGGCTCCCTTGGGTCCGCCGGACAGAACTACGAGTCCTCACACTTAGTTTCTGAGGATTTAAGTGTCGATGGAAAGTGTCGTAGAGGCAGGGTCCTATACTAGCATGAGCAAAGGACAGGCTATGGCCGGGAACTCAACTTCGCATACCTCTGGTATGGCGGGACGTGGCTGACACGATGAGTGACCGGATGGGTGTGGGAAAAGCGTGCTACCTCTGCAGAGGGTAAAACTATTCGAATAGCCGAGTCCTCGGATATGGACAGTTGGGAGGCTGTCTTAAGACCATGTGCAAGTTTTATAAAATATTGAGTTTTGAAAGGAAAATGAAGTGGAAAGGTTGCATACCTGTACCAATGAGTTGGTACGAGGTTGTGATGGGTTTGGGAACCATGATTTGGGATGTGGTTGGATACCGGAGGAGTTTCGGGGAAACAGCTAAAATGATGTCTTCTTAAAGGATAGTTGTAAAAATTTCTTCTTACCCCTTTTCAGAAAAGGCTTTCTTTTAAGATGTTTCAAAGCTAAGTAAAAGTTTTCAGACTAAAACTAGTGCTTACTCTAGTTGGGGTAGTTTGCGAGTACATTCAAATGTACTCATATTGGTTTCGTCCCTGGCTATTGTCTTAGCCAGATTTCGAGGAGCCCTACGTTGAAGAGGAGTTCGGCGACGTCTATGCAAACTAGGATCTTCATAAGTCAGCTGCCTGTCGGGTGTTGTTTGAATGGATTAGCCCTACTACCGTAGCTTCCGCTGAATAAAGATGATTTGGCCCTTGAAGGCACCTATGTATAATTAGGCCAGTATGGCCATGTGTGTAAGACTTGAAACTCGGTATTGTATGGATGTAAACTTTGATATTCAGTTCGGATTATGTGCAACGACATACTGATCACGGGATCGTTGTGTTAAGCATAATCGGGTATTTCGGACGGCTAGTCCGGGGTCCCCACAACTGCCTCCGTCCATGAACACCTTTTTCAGGTTGTAATCTCCAATCAGAGCTTCGACTACCAGGGCGGCGTGCCCGGGTCGTGGTACTGCGGGCGGGTGATCTGCTCTGGAGAAGGTGATTGGTGTCTCTGACCCTCTCAAGTAGTCGGGTACTGCGGGTGGACAAGTGATGGCTTGGAAAACCTGGCGGGTGATAATCTTCTGGGTCATGTTTGAGGGGCGACCCTTCTGTATCATGTTGAGTTGTCCGCGTGCCGCTGGATATGCGTCCTGGATCAGCGGTGGGGCGTTTTGCTGCGGCTGCTGCTGCTGCTGCTGCGGAAAGGCTCCCGCCGCCTGTGCTGGGTTAGCGATTTGCGGGTCCGGGTGCTGCCAGGATGGCCAACTGCGCGGCTGGCTGCGCTGCGGGTGCTGGGGTGACTATCTTCTGCATGGCTTCATATATCTTGCGTGCCTTTCGACAGTCCTTCAACAGGTGGTTGGATCCCCACTTGCCCGTTTCCGGGTTCCTGAACATGTGGTGCCTGCAGGGTTGCTCCAGCTCTTCCGCTGGGCTCAGTGTGCGTTTCTGCCACTCGCGCTTATGGCCTCCGTCGCTGCGGTAGCCGCTGCCGCCGCTTCGGTTGTACTGGCCTTGGCTGTATTGGCGACTGTGGTCACCACCGCTTCGACCGTACTGTGCATGGCCGTACTGGCGACTGCTGTCGCGCGCTTCATCCTCACGGGGGGTTTGGAATCCCGCCGCTACTAGCTCGATTGAGTCGTTGCCGTTGTAACGCGGCTTCTTCTTGTGGCGTCCTTCTCGCCAGTTGCTTGGTCCTGCTTCGTCCTTCGGGGAGTAGTGTGAACTGCTGCGGACCGAGTCCTCTCCGTCTGCCCACTGGTTTGCTATCTTCATGACCTCGATCATGTTTTTCAGCCGGAGCCTACCAAACTCCTCGCGGAGGTCGCGGCGGGAGACGCCGTGCATGAAGGCATCCATCACTCGATCCTCCGAGGCGGTCTCCATGGTGTTGCGGAGCAAGGTCCAACGCTGGATGTATGACCGGAGCGGCTCGTCTCGTCCTTGCTTGCATGCTTGTAGTTCGACGAACGTCGTCGGTCTCGAGTACGTCCCCAGGAAGGATTTAACGAAGGCCTCCGCGAACTCGTCCCACGTCCTGAAGGCGTTCTTGGGTTGAGTGTTGAGCCACCCGCGTGCAGAGCCCGTGAGCATCAGCTGGATGTATTGCATGGCCGTAGTCGAAGTACCGCCCTGGCAGCTGCAGGCTATGAGGTAGTCTTCTAGCCAGAGTCTCGGGTCTTGCTTCCCGTCGTACTTGACTGCTTCTGCCGTGAGCTTGAAGCCCTTGGGCATTCGTGTGCCGCGTATGTTGAAGCTGAAGCATGCGGCGCCGCATGGCTCGTAGTCGCCGTCGTTGCGGTCGTAGTCGAGGTTGGACGTGCTGGTCGGCCGCTGGATGCGGCTGCGGTCTACCGTCCTTTGTGTGATGACGTTGCGGAGGTCTTCGCCTGGCTGCGGTTGTCGCAGTTGTCTCGCCGCCGGGGCCGCGAGTGCTGCTGCGGGCTCGTGGTCGCGGCGATCTCGGTCTTCTCGCGCTTTTTCTGCCGGCACCTTGTTTATCAGCGCGTCTTCGAGTGCCTTGATAGACATGATTTGCTGCTTGTGAAGGAGAGCGTGCGAGTCGCCTTCAGACGGCTGGGTCAGCCGCAAGTATGTTTCGACTGCCATGAGTGCAGCTCCGGGTGTCTTGGGGACGGGTATTCCGTCTGCGTCTTCTATGTATGATGACTCGAGATTGCGGGTGACTCTAGCGCGGTCGGCCTCCGTCATCAGGGGCACGCGGGCTCTGTGGCGCCTTGCTCCTTGTGAGACCTCTGTTGAGGCAGTGAACGAGTAAGCGGCCCTCCTGGCGCTCGACGCGTCGGCCTCCTCCTTGCGTCGGAGGAGCTCGGCCTTCTCTGCGCGGAGTCGTTCGCCTTCCTTCCGCAGCAGGTACTGGACCGCCATAAGGTCCTCTCGGGGTGCGTCCGGTGGAGGGTACGTGCCTTCTTCGACGTGCTTCAGGGCTTTGATTGCCATGTCGCGGGTGATGGTGAGCCGCGTCACCTGGTCCGGCATGACCACCTCCAGTGGGTATGCGGGTTCGTCGTCGTTGCCCTGCGGCCTCTGGCCGATCATGAAGACTTGCGCGGGGTAGATCTGGGCAGTGGGGCGGGTGCTGCCACTGCTGCTTCCTTCGTCCGAGCCGTGCTCGGAGCTGAAAATGGGTGCGACGTGGTGGACACCACAGTCGCCGCCGAGGCTCCTTCCCTGGAGTTTCGCGATCTTTGCCGCGGTCGTGAGGAGTGATGTCGTTGTTGTCGACGTGGGCGCGATTGGCTTGTTGACGATCTTGCAAGTCGATGGAGACGCGAGTGGCGTGGATGAGAACGGCGCGGCCTTCGTTGCGCGCAAAGGCGTGGTCGACGTAGTCGAAGTCGATGCAGATCTTGGCCTTGCCAGCGACGCGATCGAGGTAGTTGAAGTAGACTCGATCCGCGCGGTGATCGACGAGGTGGTCGACGTAGTCGTAGCAGATGCGATCTCCGTGGTAGCCGGAGACGCCGATGGCGCGGCCGCGTTGGGCGCGATCTCCGCCGCAGCGGAGGCGGTCGGAGTAGTCGAAGCGGACGCTATCTTCTCAGCAGTCGAAGATGCTGTCGCCGCAGTCGCAGCAGATGCGATCTCCGCGGCAGGTGGGGGCGTGGTTGGCGCAGCCGCGGCAGATGCGGGTGCCACCACCGCAGGCGGTGCGATCGCCGTGGATCTGAGTACACCACAGCTATCTACGAAGTAGTGCATGGTACCGAAGGTGAGGCACATACGTATGTGCAGATCGGCGTACACCGAGCGGTGGGCCGGCGGGTGGAAGGTGTACTCGAAGGAGCCGAAGCAGATTGGCTCCTTGGTGATGCAGACGTCGGTCTTCAAAGTTGATGGAGCCGGTGCGACCATGATTCCAGCGCTCGTTCTTTCCCACAGACGGCGCCAATTGGCGAGGTGTGGACTCGGCAAATCCCTGGGTTGTGTACCCCGGGTTGATTGAGGGGGAGAGAGATGAGCGCTGGTGATCACGACGGCTGACAAGCAAGGCGTTTACCAGGTTCAGGCTCCCGGAGGATAACACCCTACTTCCTGCTTGTCTGGTTATTGATGGCGAAGTGTGGCTACAATGGCGAGATGGCAATCTCGCTAGGGTTTGAGTGGCGGCTATGAGCGTACCCTAGACGAAGGACCCTCCTAGCCTTTATATGGTAGGCTAGGTCTCAGGTTTAACGGTGCCGATGGCGCTTACAAGCATGGCGGGGTCGCATGACCTAGCGTCGACTATCTTGGGCCGCAAGTCGTCCTCCTTGGGCCTTCCTTGGGCCCTCGTCATCAGGCTGATGGGCTTGGCGTGACCCAGGTATCCCCACCGTGGGGTAGTCGAAGAGTAACCCCACGACATGTAATGAACCAAATTGTTCTATCGGCGAAATCTAGGACAATAGTGAGTTTTTAAACTTTCTACTAGGAGATGTTTTAACAGAAGGTTACAGGAGCAATGTGATAAAGTTGTTGCTATTGTCCAAGTTTTAGTTCTAATTGATGAAAATGATCAGATGGTTTGGAAATTTAACAATTCTAGAGTTTATGACTCAAAATCGCTTTATGTTATTATTAATTTCAGAGGGATTACCCCAGTTTTCATTCCCTGCAACGGTTCATGTGTTTTTATGGTTAGTATGATAGTATCACATAACAAGATTCTCACTAGGGATAACTTGGCTAAACGTCAGCACGTACAAGAGATAAGATGTATCTTTTTTGCTGTAGCTAAAAATGTTGACCATGTATGCTATAGCTTTGATATCTTTAAACCAGTGTGGGCTGAGATTTCTAAGATTGTTAAGGTACTTGTTGGCATTAGCGATGAAAATGTGCTAGATCATGGATAAATAATAAGAAAAATTGAGTCGTAAATATGATCACTTCTGTTGTTCTATGGAGTATGAGGAACGCAAATTTCTGTGGAAGGCTGGTGTGGAATGTTTTACAATGATACATATGAGATTGGCTCGATTACTCAGAAGATGGATACCACTATGCCCTCCGGAGGTGAAAACTTGCTGGAAGAATGGATCTTGGCGCTAAAAAAAACTTGAGAAACTCCCACGTAAGTTGGCTATGAATAGATGATGTTGCAGCTGGCTAGACCTGGAACTCGAGAAGCATGTTTGGATAGTCGAAGCTATAAGATGCCAGGAGAAAACTATGTTGTTATTCACTTCACTTTATGTTTTTGAAGATGCTTCCCTTCATTAGAGGTTCTTTTTTGTATGTCCGGAGCTTAGACTCTTAATTTGATGCATTTATTATGAAATGAAACAGGGCGGAACATCTTGGATCGAAAGAAAAGACCAGACATCATAGGTGTTGGTGCCCAATGAGGTCGAAAGATGTATAGGTGACATCAAACGATTAATTATGTTCTTCTCATCTCGTTGTTCCTATGATAAGGTAATCGTGTCATGCCAATAAGAGCATTCACAATGTGGTTACAAAAGAGGTCACAGAAGTATCTTAGGCTAAGATAGAAAATCATAAGTTCACAGCTTTGAGTAAACTCATGTACATTGTTATTTGATATCAATAAAATTAGGCATGTAGCCTCTGGTTCATAGAAAAGAGGGAAAAGGAATGAAAGAACTAATCAAGAAACTACGGTGGACTATGGTAATCTTCATGTCCCTATTTGAAGGATAATTTCATGTTTGTGGGAACGCCATGTGTGTGCCTAGATATTCAAACTCTGTGTATTACCCATGGCGGTCTGTTGTATCTTTACTTCTAAATGGCTCTTAAGAAAAATTTAGCCACTAATGGTCACTCAAAAAACTTTCAGCCAGATCTGATCCCTCCCAGAACAAAATGCTATTTGCATTAGCATTCTGAAAATTTCAGAAAACGCCATTCACTTTGGCTTATCTGAGGATACGAAACGACAAAATTTCTAACTCGTTTTAAATAAGCCATTTGATATGGCGTTTTTCATTCTCAGAGCCTCTGAGAAGCAATGACATATTCTGAGATTCTCTCAGGCTCTAAGATTGAAAAACGTCATATCAATTGACATATTCTGAGAATCTCAGTATCTGTTAGATTGAAAAACGCCATATCAAATGATTTATTTCAAATGACTTGGAATATTTTACGTTTCGGAGTCTCGGATAAGCCGAAGTGAATGGCGTTTTCTGAGATTTTCATACCCTGTTAGATTTTTAGATCTAGCTGAAAGTATTTTGAGACCATTAGTGACTGAAAGGTTGCTTAAGTGCCATTCAGAAAAAAACATACCAATCTGTTAACTGAGTAGTAGCGTGCAACTTGTGGTGTACTGCGACTGCGAGATATGGGTAGGTGCCGTTGCTTTAGCTTGGTACCTCGTTTGTCGTCTTCGTATGTACGTTCACTGTTCACGGATATATATGAGTAGCCTCTGTCTTGGCTGAGAAGAGAACTGAGAATATTACGTACTGGTCATCGAATCTTATAATGCTTCCAGCAACTAATTAAGTGCAAATGAGGCACATGGCTGACGGCAATCTAGTACTCCCTCCGATCCATATTAGTGGGCATAGCTTTGTCTAAATTCATATGTATCTAGTTAAGTATTTAGACTAGATACATGTGTATCTAGACAAAGTTGTGCCCACTAATATGGATCGGAGGTAGTACTGAGAATATTACGTATCTAGGGACAATCCATCCTAGGGAATTGGCTAATTAACTGCCGCACCTTGACATCACAATTCCTTTGGCTCGGACACAACTAATTGATGGTCTTTTGTTTGTTTCTTGGAGCATTAATCTCTTGTGGTCAGGAAGGCGGTTCAAATCAACCAACAAAAGTCTAATTCACTGTGACCCTGAAATCAAGTTGTCTAGTCATATTGTCATTTGTCCTGGCTTCAGGGAACGGGGGAGTCGTGAAACATGAGGGCTTTTGATCAGCTTTGCTAAAGGAAATGAAAAGGCTTTTGATCACCTCAAGTAGTACTCTCGGATCGACACCAGCATCATGCCCTTGAACTTCACCTGCTCTGCCCCTCCTCTAGTGCTCAAATATATTAGGCGTGGATACATGAAGATTCTTTCTCATCCGCATCAGATATCAGATCCAAGGTGCAATGTTTAAGTACGGCCAGGAGCCCAAGACACAATAGATCCAGCAGCTCGGAGCTAGGAATATCAAAAGACCCTGCAAGCTTGTCCTCTTCCAGACAGAGATAAAAATTGGTTGATCAGGGAGTAATAATACATATTTATCCTGCTCATCCTGCCTTCGAACATAACGTCCTTTGTTCCAGTTAAATAAACTAGCTGGAGACTGCAACATCGGTTTGGTATATCTGGTGGGAAAGAAGGAAAGCTACGAGAGGCGAAGTTGTGCTTGATCCTGGGAGGTCGGCACAAGCAATCTCGGCTCTGTCTCCGAACTATTCAAGATCTTATGGCAAAAAGAAAGCTGGGATTAAGAAACATGGGTGGCCAAAACCTGCGGAAAGTTTTGTGAAGCTAAATGTGGACGCTGGTTTCGATATTGACTCTGGTTCCAGAGGATCAGGTGCTATCATCCGGGATGATCATGGTGGCTTTGTTGCAGCTGGATGTTGGACAATCCAAACCGTGGAGGATGCAGCCACGGCGGAGGCGATAGCACTAAGAGATGGTCTTCTGCTAGCAGGCAAACTGGGATGCAATAGGCTTATCGTGGAAGCTGATTGCATGGAGGTGGTGCAGACTATGATTGATGGTGGAAATTCACTAGGAGGAGCGGCGGCAATATATGAGGAATGTTCGTTTCTTTGCCGTAACTTCACTCGTGTTATGTTTAATCACTGCCCTAGAGAAGCTAATAGAGCCGCACATTGCCTAGCTAAGTTCGGGGAAAGCAACCACAATTGTTCGTGGGAGGCTGATCCCCCAGATTTTCTGATTCATATCGTAGCGGACGATGTAACCGTTTTGTCTGATTAATAGAGTTCGTATTAGATTCAAAAAAAAAAAAAAAACTAGCTGGAGACTGCAGACTGCACCCAGTAGAAGGTTCAGTCGCCTAGGATGGATAGTTCCGGTCCTGGTTACTGTTAATTTTGCCAAGTTCAGGCCGAAACACACTCTCAAGAATTTCATGTAGATTTTTCTGTATGATTTCCCTGTAGCAGCGACAGAAATTCAAACTGTCGAAGATTTAGATCCGTGAACATGAAGATCCCTGATTTTACTTCAGCCGAAAACGACAGCTTTCAGCAGTTGTCCTACTCTCTCCATAGAACATATGGTACCGACTCATCTCTACAATATCTAAGCTCCCTAGGATTGGAGCTTGGAGGTTGAACCACGTGACAGCCTCTCATTGGTTCCCGCTAAATACATTGGTGTACATCAGATTAAGGTTAGAATAATCTTATCCATACAACATTACAAAGAACAATTAAACAACACGAGTCACATGGTTGGTAGCTTAATGAAACTTCGGTTGGTCCACCCTACCGGCGGATAACTAGTTAGCAAATACACCCAAACTGTCTACCCAGCACGCATCAGTAGGCACTTTGACTAAGGGAGTCCTTTGCGTTTCTTTTCATTGAATAGAAAGAGTTTTGATTACAATCCTCCTAGGAGGCAAAGTGCAAAATAAAGCTAAATTCAGTGCACATCCCATGTCTGTGGCAGCAGCACTCTAAGCCCGGTTGCACCTGCTCTGACCCAAAGTGCAGCTTCTTCCTTGACTAAGGAAGTAGCTTTGCAAAAGTCCACATGAACTCTAGTACTCACAGTACCCATGGACTACCACAGAGCTTCTTGTTGCTGCTTTCAGTCCGATTCTCCAAGGTTTTTAATGGCATCTTCTATTGCCGGTACAGATTTACCAAATGCTTCCCACTGATCGATCGTCATACTTATCCCTGCATTTGAGCAGCATGTCAGCATAAGAAATGGAGTGTGCTATCAAACACGAAGTAACATAACATAAAGCAGCAGCTACAACATCCAAAATATTCAGCACTACGTACAGAATGCCAATGAAGATGATGTAATGCAGACACTGGAAATTGCAAACTCAAATATGAATCGCATATAGTCCAACGCAAACCATAATATGAAGAACTGAAAGCAACAACCTATTGTGACCTTAAATAATAAATCATGGAACAGGAGGATGTCTCATGTGAGACATTTACCAGGATCTGACCCCTTCAGAAACAATACGGTAAAGGATTTTAATGGACTGATGGTTACTTATTCATGAGTACCAAGTGGATAATACTGGAATGCTAAATAAGATACACCAACCGCTTCTGACTATATACAATAGAGGAAGAAACTCCAGGAGTAACAAGACAAAGGAAAACATTATCCACTGGTTTGTGAACCTAAGAAGTAAGATCATAGAGCAACTTCATAAGGTTGAGAGATGACTTCTGAATACCAGCAGTCCGTATGATGTGCTCCGTTTATGTTTTCAATTCCACCAAGCTTATTTTGTATAACAATTTTGCAAAAAAATATATAGATGAACCTACTACTACTGTCTAAGATCTAATCACTACATCAAGCTAAATAACATTTGACAAGCTATTTATTCTCTATGTCTTTCTCATCAACTATTTTCAGCTGAACTACACATAAACAGCTACTGCAACAGCTTCAAACTAGACTACAGACTTTGACAATGCACAAAGCTGAACTCAAAATAGATGCACTAGACATAACTACTGATATGAATTGTTTCATAGAGAATAATCAGGACACAGGCTAATGAGCACCCATATCACTATATCAGTAGCACTGCAGCAGCAATTGAACAAAAAAAAACACTCTAGTCATAATCAAGCAGTAAGCAATGGGAAATTGCACAGCGCTACATACTTTTTCATCAACACAAGATCAAAGTTAATGGCATAGCTAATAGCCACAGGTAAACATGACAACAGGGAAGTTGGTTTCAATCAAGAAAGATATCCGCAAATCCGACAGACTTGCAGAATTTACAAGGGGGCTTTGTGCAAAGCTAACGGTCACATACAGAGGAAGACAAATTGTACATCCCCAATTCACACTCTTATCAATTGTCATCCATTTTACCCCGAGTAGCCCCTACTTCCTAAGTTCCTATTACAAACTTATATTTTGATGGAACTATCTTATAAATGTGCAAAACGCAACGCTGGTATAATCTCCACTACTTCCAGGTGGAATGCAATAGACTAAGGAACACACGAGCACAGAAAAATGACATTAGAGTGTTTCAGTTATGACAGTAATTCGTTAGTGCAGATTTCAGGCAACTGATACATTCTTTCCTGCAAGGGCTGAAACAAAACTGAACCAAATTGACATCGCAGCGAGGTCGCCATATATACCAAGACGTAATCCCATTGGAACCGGGCAAATCAAATATCCAAATCTAGCATTGAGCATAAATCCAGGGCTTGAGCTCAAGAAAAAATTGTAAGATATATGCAGCACCTTTGGAGCCGGGCATCTCCTTGCCGTCCTTCAAGTAGTACTCGCGGATCAACACCAGCATCATGCCCTTGAAGTCCTGCAGTGTCACCCTCCGGTTGGACGACAGCTGCAAACGCAAACATATTCCACCGTAAAACCTAGGACCGTAAGATCAAACAAATAGACCAAACACTTGCACGGGCAAGAAAAGTTGAACTCACGCGGCAGAGGATGAGGTCTCCATTGTCGTCCAACTCCTTCCCTATGACTACCTTCTCCTCTTCCTCTTCCTCCTCCCCTTCCTCTTCCTCCTCCTGCTCTTCCTTCTCCACCTCCTGACGGGGCTCTTTCTTTTCCCCCTTCTCGCCGGAGCCGCCCTCTTGTTTTTTCTCCCCTTCCTCTTTCTGCTCTTCCTTCTCCACCTCCTGACGGGGCTCTTTCTTTTCCCCCTCCTCGCCGGAGCCGCCCTCTTGTTTTTTCTCGTCTTCATCGACGAGGGACTGGAGGTAATCCGCCACGAGGCGTCGCACGAAGAGCTTGCGGTCGGGGAGAGAGAGGTCGATGCCGAGGCGGTCGGCGGCGGCGGTCCGGACCTTGTACTCCGTGAGGGTTTCCATTTCGGAGCCCCGGAGAATCTCCAGCACCGCCGTCTCCACTTCCTTCTGCGTCTTCTTGTCCATGTCGATGCCCTGCAAGCCGCCGCCGACTGACGCCGGTTACCTCCGCTGTGCGATTTTTTTTTTCCAGAGAGAAACCTCCGATGTGCAACAGTGCAGTTACCCTATGTGCGCTTCGTTCATGGGCATGGGGGGGGGGGGAGAGGAGGAGACTGTTTGCTGACAGGCCGATGAGTTGGCCCGGGACATATCAGATTGGCCTTAATGGTTGCGACTTTTGTGGTTTATTGTTGTTTCGATGCATTTTGGGATCATACCAGGGATCAAAGTACAACTACTTAGTTTTTGAGACATTAGCTCGAAGTGGTTCTAAATAGATTTTAGGGAACTTTCTCAAAGTGACCCCTTTTGTTTTTGGTTTTTTTTGGGGGGGGGGGGGGGGGGGGGGGGGGGGGGTGGGGTGGTATTTTCTCGTATTGCATGTTATTTTACTTTGGACATTTCTCAAAGTGTCTGTACTGCAGACATTTTGGAGCACTTTCTTATAGTGCTCCAAATATTTTAGAGAGATAGGCAAGGTGACACTTCTAAGAGTACCCCAAAATATCTTTAGGGGCACAATTAAATTTAGGGGCACTTTGTGAAGTGCTCCGAATACTCTACCACGATGTAGTACTGCAGCCAACCAAACATTGTCTGCCTAGAAATTTTCGATGGTCACATCCATTTTCACAAGGGAGGAGCGTCTGACGGTACTTGCACATCAACATGAAGAGGGTTGGCATAAGAGAGAGGGAGAGAAAATCGAGGAACCAAAAGAATGAAACCTAGCTCGAATTTCACGTTAAAAGGTACATGAGAGGGCAAAAGGAAAGAGGTGAGGAGGACTGTTCACACAATTGAACCATCTATGAGGTCCAATTTGTATATTGTACCACCAGCCCACATTGTGATTTACTTTGTCGCTATGTTTCCAATCCAAAGTACCATGTTGTACTAATGTAGCGAGTACATAAATTGAGGCATTTCCCAAAATACATTTTCTCATGATTTGCACACATAGGTCACTGTGAGGCGAGCAGAGTCCTATGTAAAGCCCATCTCGAGAGCACATGCTCCTCACCAAAAAAGACTATATTAGTTTTTTCATTCTTGAGCAAATTCTAAAAAATATAGAGGTTTATGTGACCTAGTATGTTTTTTCCTGCAATTTTTATTATTGTCGGGAAAATCTAAAAACACCTAAAAAAATGCTTTGTAGCTCCTCACTTTTTATCATTAGCGCGTAGATTTTGACCAACACATGTTGGTCATAACTATATGCTACATTGTTTTATTTGTATAATTTGCAAGAAAAAAATAACACACTATAATAAAATAGTGTCGGCCATAAAGTAAGTTATTAGCGGGCTAAATCGCATGCTATTAGCGAGACATTATACATCAATTTATCTGGCGAGACAGTTCTCATAACGCTGTAACGTGCTATTTGTTCTCCTTTGGATGTTAATGTTGTATTGAGTATTTGCATAATTGCAAGGCATGTCGTTGTCTTCATAAAATCCGTGTTACCACCGTTCTTATGGTTGACGGTGGATCAACATGTTAGAATAATTTCGATGAAGTTATGGCCATGTTGTAGTTTAGAACAACAGTTGGCAGCCTGGTTACGGGTGCGTTGTAGCAGTTGTAGTAGGCCATCTGTGTCCCTTTTATTAGTGCGATTCTGTATTTTGTTTAAGTAAATCCTTTTTTTTGCGGGTGTTTAAGTAAATCCTTGCTCACATGAGTATTTAACTGCTGGGTTATATTCCATGTTCTAATGAAAATAATAAGAGAATAGTAATTAATAAATAAAAATTGCCAGGTGCCTGGCATCCGAAGATCCCCGCGAAACCAACCGAAATCCCACCTCCACGCGCTCGTGCTGGAATCGGCGGCGGGTCAAGGTCAATCCCTCCCCCGCCCGCGAATCGACAAACGGAAGCGTTGAAGAAGGCGGGAGGAAGGCGCCGCTGTCCGCCCGCGCTCTCACGCTGGCGCTACCGCGTCACGGAAATCCCACCTGCAAAACGAAAGGACGGTTTTGTTTCTTACCAACAAGGCAACAACAAGAAGTCAAGTCTCCTCCCTTCTTCCTCCTTGGCGTGAGTCCCCCTTTTTCCAATCTACCTCACCAACGCCGGAGCATCCGTACTTTGTATCGCAACCTGCCCTCCTCCCACCAGAGCGGAGCCGGTTCGATTCCGAATCCAATCTTATCTACCGGGGTGCGGCGGACGTGGTGGTCGGTGGTGCTGCCGCGCGCGACGGGGACGCGGGAGGGCGGCGGAGATGCGGAAGAGCGGGCTGTCGGGCGTCCTGCACAAGGGCTTCAAGCCCGACAAGTGGTCAGTAGTCCCGATCGTTTTGCTTCCCGATTTCCATGTTTTCTTCTTCCGTGGGTTGCTGACCGGGGATGAAGAACGCTTCTTGCTGTGTCTTTGTGGCGTCTCAGCAAGATCGCCCTCAAGATGGGCATGGCGCGGATCAAGCTGCTGCGGAACAAGAAGGAGGCGCAGGTGCGCCAGATGCGCCGCGAGGTCGCGCAGCTGCTCGAAGCCAACCAGGACCAGACCGCGCGAATCAGGGTAATCCGCATGCTCCCCCGCCTCCAGCGTCTTCATTTTATCCCCCATTTAGTCCGTCGGAGTTGATTATAGCACGGTTCGTCCGATCGGTGATGCAATTGTGTAGACGGGTCGCGTGGATGCGAATGTACATATGTCCTGCCTTCAAAGTTCAAACTGAGTATACTCGGTTCTGGGGATAAAATGTACTGCACTATAGACGGTTTCATCATGTGAAAATTGGGGAACTAGCTATAGCCCGCCTGGAAGAGAATAGAAACAATATTGCCACTCCAGAGTTCGTTTAGATGATTGTGAGTTGGAACAGCTAGTAATGCATGATCTACTTGTCTGATGATATGTAGCATTGATCTTCCACCCACATGCTTTTGTTCGGTCCATCGGACTATTTGTGTGTTTCTAGTTTACCACATATTGCAGCCTGGGTTGGGTACCGACACCATTCATTCATGTGGTGACTTACCGAGTATGCAATGCATGCCTGTAGTCTTTCTCTAATATATAACTCTGATGTCCATGGGAGCGTTGGCTTTTATCTTATAGAAGTGTCAAATGGGTCATTTTTGTCCTGTAGTCAACACGGGGCCAATAGTTGGTTGAGTGTGTTAATTTTATCTTCACTTTTACACCATGACGTTGCCAAATTATTTGCTTGAGTGTCTGATCGCTAAACACAAAATTCTATGGTACTATGTAAGCATGTTCTTATACTACTGACCTGGTCAGTGAGTTTGTTTATTTCTGAGCCACATGACCGAGATGCCCATTAATTTTGTTTTGTTCTGCTTTCACCCACAGGTTGAACATGTCATAAGGGAAGAGAAGTTCATGCAAGCATATGACTTAATTGAAGTATACTGCGAACTTATAGTGGCACGTATGTCCATTATTGACTCACAGAAGTAAGCAAGTTTTTTGTTTGTAAACCATTACTTACTGGTACATGTCTTTAGCTGATGTAGCCCTTTTTTCATCATCAAGAGAAGCAGAAACACATTTTATTAGTTAGAACTTAGAAGACTATCACTTACATCTCATATTAAGACTATCTATGTTGATGGAAGTTATTTTTATCAAATTATTAGTGAACTTTGGGATGATTATTTAGTTCGTGAATTGCCTTTCAGTTTTTTTCCTTATCAGCACATCATGAGCTAGCTGGGCATTTCCAAGCTTATAGAAATTGCTCCGTATTATCCATATGGAGTCCTTTTTGGGATAATTTGGAAACTAGAGGTGTTTCAGTGCCCCAGTTTGCCTGGCAAATATTGGTCATGATCAAAGTGCAGGCACAATTTTGGTCGAAAAGAAAAACAATGGCCGAAACAATGGCCAAATTTTGGCTTGGCAATGCTGGCCAGACATTGTGCACACACCCACGCTAGTGCGTTCACTAATCACACTGCAATTGGCAGTGACCAATGATAAATGCGCAAACCTCACTAAGTTTCTAGTTTTGTAAATGTGAGCACTTGGATTTAAACCCTGGTGGGTGAAGTCGTGTCCCCACAAGTACAACTGCACCTCACCACCAAGAGGTAGTTTGCCCTGACCATCCTTTTGCCCAAAGGTTCAGGCCCTAACAAATATTGGCACCAATCCAAATGATTGCCAAGTTCCAGGGTGTCGCTGAATTTTAGTGGTCTGCTGGGGCTAAACCCTGTATGCACTAACATTTTGGGGCACAGCCAATCTAATTAGATAAAAAGGGATATGCTCATGTCTTTTCTTCATTACAAGTCCATACATGGGTCAAATTGTTATCCAATACAGAAGGTATTGTAAGTTCCTGAATAATCGAATTGAAATATGTACAGGTATGTTCAAGTGAAGTGATACCAGTAAATTAAAGTTTAGAAAGTGCCCTTGCATAATTGTGTAATAGCTGTTGAGGACCTGTGCAGTACTTGCGGCAAACTTCTAAAGTTAAAACATCACACGAATGTGAAACATTAAGTCCATTTGGATTTTAAATAATTTGTTGCTACGGTCAGGAAATAAACATTTTTATTTGTCCTATATTTTGTTCTGTTCTCATGGAGCAGATATATATTTGTCCTGAATATTTCCATACTTATGGTTTACATGTTTACCTGAAATTTAGGACATGCCCTATTGATCTGAAGGAGGCGATAGCCAGTGTTATATTTGCATCGATGAGATGTTCAGATGTTACAGAACTTGCAGATGTTCGGAAGAATTTCACAAGCAAGTATGGAAAAGAGTTTGCCACATCGGCCCTTGAAGTGCGACCTGATAGTGGCGTAAACCGTCTGGTATGTTTTTTTACTCTACATGCTTTAAATCTGCTGAAGGCTTTATAACTGTGGACTTTCTAATATTTTTGTTTTGGACACAGGTAATCGAGAAGCTCTCAGCAGGAGCACCGGATGTAGAGACTAAAACCAAAATCTTGAGCTCAATTGCGGCAGAACACAACATAAAATGGGAGCCGAAAGCATTTGAGGAGAAATCGCAGAAGCAAAATGAAGATCTGAGGGTAAACTAACTGGCCTGTAGTGTTCTCTCAGGCTGAGGATTTTATCTCTAACCTGATTTATTATTTGTATTTCAGTACGGATCAACATATTCTGGAGGAAACATTCCAACATCGGGGTCATCTGCTTCTAGCATCCCAACTCCACAGCCTGCTGCACCTTTGTATTCATCTGTTGAATCAGCCACTTCTCGCATGCCTGCGGGACCTTCTTATGAATCTTCTGAAGTTCCAGCAAATAGAAACTCACACGATGCTGCCAATTCTAATGCCTCCACACAAGGAAATAGAAGGGTTTCAGATGCTTCAGTGCCTCCTAGCTCCCAACATGGTGCAGCTACTTATTCGTCAGCAGAGATTCCTGGATCTAATGATTTCCCTCGTGAAACTACTGGAAGTTCAAGTGTTTCTAGACCTTACCCTCAATATGGCTCAACAGTTCCAGGTACGGATGAAGGTTATACTATTTGAATAGCATCATTACCTTTAATGCTTTGATGTTCTTCTTAGTTACTAGTTTATTTTTTGTATTCAGACGCAATACCCAGGACCGAGGAGATCAATCGGCCTAGGGAAAGGAGGTCTTCAGCTAGTGGTTCCAATTGGAATGTGGAATTCAAGGATGCAGCATCTGCAGCACAGGCAGCAGCAGAGTCTGCAGAGATGGCGAGCATTGCTGCTAGAGCTGCTGCCCAACTTGCTAGCAGCGGAAACTTCTATGCAGAGCAAAATACTGGTGCTTATGAATCAGCCACACATATGCATGCCACTACACCGAGGAAGCAACAAGCTGAACGTGTGATGAAGAATGATAAGAGGAGTTTTAATGAGCAGAGTTCTGGTCCAAGGATGACCTCGAGTAATGTAAGAGAAGATGACGAAAGAGCAGAAACAAACCACGTGAGTAGTCAGAATATGTCAACTCCTTACTCCTCATCTCAGTACCAGTCTTATGCTCCTGAAAGTCATACCGATATGTATAGCATGCCAACCAAAGCACCTCATGCTCATTCATCCGAGCCTGCATATTCTGACGATTCATCTGAGAAAGAAAGCAGTATTGGAAGACCTGACGATCATCCGTTTGATTTGCATGAGGAAAGGTTGCCAGATACTGGATTTGATGGGCACGGCGCGAAGGGTATGGAAAGCAAACGAGGTAGCTTTAATCAAGAGAACATAAATAACTACCACAGTAATTTTAGTGCTTCCCAGAGTGGTAGCAGTCCAACTTGGGACAGCCGGAATGAAAAAGCTGGAGCTGATTCTTCAGCTGTTATTTTTGATAACTATGATTATGATGTTGAAGAAGAGAACTTGTTGGATCGTTTCTCTTCAAAACATACCGAGGAGATACCAACTGTCCAAGACCACAAGGGATTCTCAAGTGCAGATTGGAGCCAACAGCCTAAAAGTGAATCTCCAGTTGGTCATAACACTTCAACGCTATTTTCAGAAATAGAAACACAGCCGTCTTATGATTCAGGAGCAAACAAAGAGGATATTCCCTTGTCTCATTCTTATGATGCCACACAACCTACTTTTGATTCAGATGGTGCTAGTTCTGACGAGGACATAAGCACAGGCACACATGTAGAGTCTTTAAGGTCCCATTCAAGAGGATCTGACTATTCTGAGAACAAAATGTTCAGTAGTATCTCTGGAAAGCTTGTCCCTGATGTCAATGATAGTATTGAAGATTTTGAATCTAGGTCCAGGAAGCAATACCAGAATCAACCAGGTTATGATGTATTTCATAAGGAGCAACAGAGTGACGGTTCACCTAGATTTGACTATTCAGGGGCACAGGGGAACTTTGGTCGTGTGCCAAGCAGAGATTATGATTTTTCAGAAGAAGAAACAGAACCACATAAATTAAAAGGCATATCCTCAGAGATAACAAGAGCTAGTGAGAATCGACCCTTGTCTTTTCGCGTGCAAACTTCGGCAACATCTGATGACAATGATGAAGGTGATCTTGGCCTGAACTATGGAAGGTTAACTCCTGGACTAAGAAACAAACTCAGGCAACCTCCACAATACAAGAGTTCTGGGGAAAACGTGCTGCCAAAACAGTCCTTACAAAAGCCTACTGCCAGCATTGAAGAATCTGCGTATTCCAAAGAGAATGACATGTCATCCGAACAAACTGGTGATACTCCTAAAAGTTCACGCACAACCAAGAATTCTGTTGATGCAAATTACGGCAGTGAACTCTACGACAGGAAACATACTGTTGAGAAACCTGTGGAAACAAGATCATCCATGACGAGAAATTACTTCTATTCAGGTGATACAGGGAAGTCATCTGAACGATCTGCTACTACGCCGTCGCCAAATCCTATCGTAACAAACAGTCCTGTTAGTGCAAGATCCAGTCAAGATCTACCTCATGAAAGACCAGGCATTGGGGTGCACAGGGAAGGTAGATCAAGAAATACCAGGAGTTACTTTGATTCAGATGACAGTGAAGAAGAGTTAGAGCCACGACAGACTGGCCAGACAAAGTTGTCTAAAGAGCAGATACAATCGCGCAGGACCCGGGAGGCAACATCAGATACAAGGAGAGTTGGCCAAACCCGAACTGGGCCACGGTATGCTGATGAAACTGAATGCACACCAAAGGAGAGAAAAACCCCGGTTGATTCATTCTCCAACTCAAGTACTGAACAAAGGAGATGGACACCTGCATCAGATACAAGGAGAGTTGGCCGAGTCCAAACTGGACCACAGTATGCTAATGAAACTGAAAGCACACCAAAGGAGAGAAAAAACCCTGCTGATGCATTCTCCAACTCGAGTACTGAACAAAGGAGAGGGACACCTACATCAGATACAAGGAGAGTTGGTCGAGTCCCAACTGGACCACAGTATGCTGATGAAACTGAAAGCATACCAAAGGAGAGAAAAAACCCTGCTGATGCGTTCTCCAACTCAAGTACTGAGCAAAGGAGAGGGACACCTGCGTACACAGGAGTTTCAGTACAACAATCTTCGCCAAAGCCTGTGTGCATTGAACCTCCAGTGCCTAGAGGCAAGTGGCAAGAAGATGAACCGGATGGAAGTTCTTCTCCAGAAAATGGGGGAAACACAGAGACCTCAGCAGGGACTCCGACAGGAAGCACCCCAACATCTGTTCCGGCGCATATTCACCCCAAGCTTCCAACAGACTATGATTCGTTCGCAGCACATTTCAAGTCACTCCGAACCCATCGCCGTTAGGTTTACACATGCATATACAGCATATAGCACTTGGAGTTTCACATGCCCACGTCGTATGCCAAGACTACAAGCAGACCATATGATACTTTCTAGAACAAGAATTGAGATGTGTACAGTATAGAAATACAATGTTTTGAGAGTCTCGTTGCCCCTGGTACTTCTTTCGCGAGGGACAGTTTGGAGTCTCGTTGCGCCCTGATATACTTTTGGTGACCACGCAATTCTTTCGTCTCGTTTTGCGACCATGCTATTCTTTCATCTATTTTTGCCTCAGATCTCCAGCATCTATGATTGATGATATTCTCCGTATAGTGGTGTAATAAGCATATTATGCGCACAGATGTACAGAACCTCTGGGGGTTTGTTCTATTTGTTTGCTTGATTGACTCCATTGTAACTGAAACTTGAACCTTGCTTGTACGTTCTGTCAATGCATAGATTTTGAGAGAAAGTTTTCGGCCTACAATTTGATAGGTTTCCCTTGTAGCTATGTTTCTTTTGCTTCAATATTTCCTTTAATTACGTTCGCCCGGAGACTACAGATAGACGAGCTGGATAGGAAAGGGGGTTGGCGAATTGGTCACGGCTTAGCCCTTGTGCTGTAATTCCTGATGTTACTGTGAACGTTCATCCAAACTCTCCTCCTCACAACAATTCCACGAGCACGAACATTATATTGATCCATAGATGAAGCGAGTGTTATAAAAAGTTGTTTTTAGTCAAACATAATATCCATAAATAACTATGTAAGTTCTACTCCATATTAGATGGCTGTTCTCTCAATTTGAAGGTTGAACTTGTACCGGATCCTACCCAGAACAACAACATATGGTGTGAATTTTGAAGAATTTGAGAAGTCAAACGTGCATCACACTGAGAGAGGAGTTTTTTTCTGCAGAAATATTATATCCGCAGTTTTTTGGGGAGAGACATAATTTTTACACTGATTGAGACACATATTCGGAAAGTCATTTGTGCTCCCGAGGATCAGTGCTCCCTTCATTTTTAAAATATTTAGAAGTTTCAAAATAAATTGAAAATAATTCTGGACGCATCTTAATTTTTTTTGTATATTTGAAACACTATACTCAGATTTGTACATTTTTCTTTTTTGTGTAGCTCTTCTAATTGAAATCTTGCACATTTATATAATACTTTACATCAGTGAGAATATCCACGATTTTTTCACATTTGTTTGAAACTTTGAATATGATTTTTGAAAATTTCAAAACACAGGGAGCACTACAGATTGGGAGCAAGAAATCTTCACTCGTATGTATTGGATTTTTTTTTTTAATTTTTCCACATATATTAAACCGACAAAGAGTACACGATTACATCGATTACAAAAACAAAACTAAAAAAGACGAGCAAATCTATAAGATCTTCAACCTCTTTCTTCATCCATGACACAATCTTGTACTTTTCTGAAGGCAGCCGTAGAACAACGCCGAAGACACCAAACCACATACCTGTGAATACCACCGAAGGTTCTCCCTTTTTAATTTTGAGCCGCAATGCCAAGGCTTTGTGCACGCACGCAGTCATTAAATTAATCAAGCAACATCGGCAAGAGCACCACCACTGATATTCTAGGGACAAATAACCGTACCACTTTGTCGACATCGTTGGGAGACGAGAGAACGAATCACCATTGCCGAAGACGTAGTAGCCGGGATAGATATTGCGAGGACAAACCTCCTCGCGACAACCATGAGAAACAATCCAAGATTGATCTGGCGAAGCAAATTCTAAAGAACCATACCTAGACAAACTTAATCTTCCAAAGACACCATTGACATCGAGAAGAAGATCTCGCCGTCGAACGAAGTGCGGAAGACCACTTATTGCAGACGATGCCATCTCCATTGACGAAGAAGATCAAGTTCTAACATTAAGGACCCTTGTGTAGCGCCTGCGCAGGTCCGAGGTCCCCACCCCTGCTAGTGCCAGAACGACAACTAGAGGAGGCGAGGACACGTCAAATCCAAGACGAAGGCGACGATGAAGAAGTAGATCGGCGCTATGTATTGGATTATTTTTCTTTAGAGCCTGAAATTGGATTAGTTTTTTAGGATGAAATTGGATTAGCTGGACGCCCAAAAGAACAGAACGGCTCAGCCCACTGCAGCCCGGCCCATAAATAAGCCAACCGGGCCTAGGGTTTATGAGCGCCTCAACACTATAAAACTGAGCCCCCAAAACTCGCCGTGCTACCGCAGCCATCACCGAACCCCGGAACGAAGCAGATCGGCGGCGCGTCACTCCAATCAACGGTGAGAGAATCCTTCTATCCTACCTTCGATCTCCATGCGACATGACTTGATCTGATCTCTATCAACCTATGTTGCCACTCCCCAATTGTTCGATTTATTCGCACAGTTCCGCTTCATTCGTGATTTGGGGCGCTAGCGATTTAGTTTACTGGATAAATCTCTAATATTCCTACCTATGTTTGTCATCTCGAAGCCATATCAGTTGAATCACTTGTACCGTGTAGTTGTTGTGTTGGAAATTAGGCAGCTGAGTTGCTAAGTCTCATCCGGTAGTACGTCTAGATTAGGTAAGATGCAGGAAATATGGTCTGTACTGGCAATCCACGTCTATGCAAATCTCTTGGCTGTAGTGCGAAGGAAACTTATGATTCATATTCAGCTGGGCTTCATATTCACTTACTCAGTGGTTGGTATGGTATTGTATTGTAGGTAAGGATAAATGGCGACGGTTTCGGATTCTCTGGTCTGGGAGCTTGTCAGGAAGAACAACTGCTTTCTGATCAAGCAGTTCGGCAACAGCAATGCCAAGGTTCAGTTCAGCAAGGAGCCCAACAACCTCTACAATGTTCACTCCTACAAGTACTCGGGTCAGTTGTTGTTGCTTACATTCTATTTAGGATTAGGAATAGGTGTAATCAGACCTCATCTGTTGAATATCTGATGCTATGGGTGTTTCTTCTGCCATGAACTGACTGGTTTGGTGGTTGGTGTAATTTTTTCAGGCCTGGCAAACAAGAAGACTGTGACTGTGCAGCCCGCTGCTGATAAGGAGATGACTGTGGTCCTCTCGACAACCAAGTCAAAGAAGCAGAACAAGCCTGCTGCCTTCACCCACAAGACTGTCATGCGCAAGGAGTTCCGCAAGATGGCCAAGGCTGTCAAGAACCAGGTAATAGCACCAGAAGTGATACTTGATGTTCTGATTAAGTACCCTAAATGGCAACTGTTTTGGAAATTTATATATATGGTTGAACTGTTATCTCGTTGATATGATGTGCCCTAACATGTAAGAATCATTCCACTGTTTGGGTTGTCAGTGGAATGTAATTTTTGCGCTTGAATTGACCTTGTACATTCTGATTTAGAAATTATAGTAAGCACTCTTCTCTAGTCTGCAAGCCCATGCTTTTAATCAACTTGGCTCATATTAGTTGTCAATTTGTACCATTGTATGGAAGTGTGTTAAAATTATTATTGTCTTGGAGTAATTTGATTTGTGTTGTTGTTTGTTTCATGCTGCCAATTCCATGACAAGTGTGCAATTCTGATATGCTTAGTTTTTTAACTGCATATACTTGGTTGTGCTCTATTTTACACACTACTTTTGTAAAATTAACATTAACTTTGTCTTTCCTACTTTTTAAAGGTTACATTGAATCGGAACGATGTTATCCTTGTAGACCTTGATGGTGCCATTTGTTTTCCTCACCTAATGGCTTTGCTTCTTGCTTGGCAGGTCAGTGACAACTACTACAGGCCCGACTTGACCAAGCCTGCTCTTGCAAGGTTGAGTGCAGTTTACCGCAGCCTCCAGGTTTCCAAGTCCGGTCTCAAGAAGAAGAACAGGCAGTAAGCAGGATTGGGCCAACGAGCTTATTTTGTCGATCTGTGTTGGTTCATGTTTACAACTTTCTATATTTGTTCTGAGAGTATGGAGTTGAATATGATGAATGATGTCCTCAGCAGTCTGGCACAAGTTTTCTCAGTAGGATCTATCTCTGTACCCCGTGACATGTTGTGAAGTCTCTTACAATCATTTCCAGAATTATTATCTCTCCATGAATGTTTTCTTGCTTGTGCTTGTCGAAATGCCGATTTGTCTTTTTAGATGAAAAGCTAATTTATCCGGGACAATGGATGAATGTATAATGTATTATTAATTATTACTAGTATTGCTAAAGACCAGTTGCTGGAACTTCGAAGCACTACTATTCAACTGGAATCTGTCTACAATGAATTCAGTTCTGGGAGCATCTTTAACAGACACCCAATTTTCCCCATACGTGGGAGCGAACAGCCTGGACATTGAAAAGTCATCCAACTGCATTCCCAATACCTGGGGCGGATTTGGAGCTGCCGGGGCGCCCGCCTTCGTCCAAAAGAATGTATGTTTGATTCATTCTTGTATCGTTTCCGTATAAATTGTTTACTAGGTAAATTTAGCGCGGCGTCAAAATTGGGATGATATTAAAAAAATTGAAAACGTCAAGCCGTAGATCACGCCGCGCCCTTGGAGGTAATAAAGAGATGGAACATCCGAATATGTAAAAAAAGAATGGTCAACTCAAGTATGAACTCATCAGTTTCTATAGAATGAACATAAGCCGAAGTCATTTTGACTACAGTTGATAAGAAATCTGAATTAACAGGGTAATCAAATACATTCACATCATCTGTATGCCCACATTAGCAATTGTAACCTATAGTGTCCACTGTTGTTTCTGAATGAATAAGTGCCAAAAGTGAAAACAAAACTGAAGGCACATCATATTATGTAGACATTGAGGTGTATCCGGGTCTCTTAGCTGCACTAAAAGATATAGTCAGCATTATTTATTTATTTATTTTAATCATCCAGAGAACAAATCGCCATGAAAAAACAAAAGGGAAAATAAAGTCTGGAGCTCCAAATGAACCAACCTAGCTGGGTATCCTTTTTCTTCGTAAATGTCTGTGGTCGCGCTGTGCCCATGAGGCCATGACGATCAGTACTCATCCATTAATATTGCAAGGGTACCGAAGATGAATTTCTTTCCTGCGCATGATTAACCACAGCCGTAGTTTAATAGTAATGAGAAAACAGATTAGAAATAAGCTTTTAGAGTTCTCTTCCTCTCTGCCCCTCTCCCAACCCAAGCTTTAAGTTCGACTTCCACTTAAATGGATGATTCTTAAGACCCCTACAACTGCTAAGGTACTTCCATCACAACAGTTCATTTTGGAAAATCCTGTCTAAATAGCTGACCCTTACAATTGAGCTATTATGCGTGAAGCTAAGAATCATTCGAATCATCGTCTCCTTTGTGTTAACATCCACCAGAATAAAGGGTCTGATGCACATTCAGTTTTTGTTTCATGTCAAAACCAAAAAATACAGAAATAACACGTAAGCATATTGTGCCACACTGTAAAATACCTGCGAGCAGACATAACATGATTTAATTTGGTTCAGAAGGTTCTATGGGCATCAAGAGCATCTTCTTCCTAGGATGTTCAAGACAAAATGTCAGACTGAAAAAAGGCCAAACAATAAAAATTACAGTACTTCTGTATTGCTGATGAGTGGCAGAGCAATGCATGAATAATAGATGATAGCATGCTAAAAATGATGTAATGGAAGTCTACAGAAGTTGCATCAACAACAGTATTTCTGAACTACCATATCCACTGAATTAAAATATCTTAGGTAGAAAACATTGTGAGCAAGTAGGTAAGCTGAATTGGAATATTTTAAGTAGTAAACATTGTAAAAACAATAAGATACAACAAATTAAGTACGTATAGTTTTTTAATCACAGGTTGGAGCAGCAGTAACCAATTGTGAACAATGAAAAGAGCACCCAACATCCAAGAACTATCAAAGATGCATATGCGTTGCTGTACAAAATAAACAAAGATGCGTTCACCTGGTTTGTGAATCATCCCTAAAACTGAATCAGATGAGACGACAGATGTATTTTTTCATGTAGTACCACCCCGGCGAGCACTGGTAGCTCTTACGCACTCATCACCCCCTCGTACAAAGGTTGGCATAATATATCCTAGATTGTTATGGGATCAGTGAGAAAGGCACATAATCAATTTATTGACACTATTATATCTTTTTTTATCGAATAAAGAGAGTACCGGATGATATGAATCTGAACCTGTAAGCTTTTCTCAAGGAACATAATTTGCGTATTATCAAACATGACTGAATCAACCTCTGTGCCCCAATACTGTTCAAAGAAACGTAGTAGCAATACAAACTGTTAGTCAGAAATAGTGTGGTAAGCATAAGAGGCTTGATAAAGGGAGTATACTACTCCCAGGCATATATATAGTTATCTGTGTGACATTAGTCCCATGCAATTCAGGAAATTGATCACTGGAAAGAGAACCATTAAAGAAATCTACATGTACGGCAGCACCTGTTGCTAAGGCATTAGCACAAACACATTGTATGCAGTGAAGGTCACATTTGAGAGAGTAAATTTCAGTAAGATTTGATTCATCTGTGGCAATAACAGATCCCAAATGAAGCAAGACAAATTACTAACATATTAGTTTGTCAAATCAAGCAAGACAAACCGCAAAAGATGGAAGATGAACCACCTCCTTGCTGGTAGACACCCCATCCCATCTCTCCATCCACCGTGGCCTCTCCACATCTTGCGCCGTTGGAGCAGTAGCAGAAGAGGAGGTCAGCCTGAGAGGAGCCAACACCATAGAGCTGGAGGATGGACAGAACGGGAGCAACATCGTGAGGATCCCTATTCACCAAACAAAAATGCCCAAAAATTCGCATAGACAGAAAACGAAAAGCACGTAAAAGAAGAAGAAAAATTGCAGAGCGGAGATCGAGCTAACCTGACGTCACAGTCGTCTCCATCCTCGTTGGCTGCCCTTCTCTGGTCGCCGCCGGGGCCGCCGCGGATACGTAGATGGACCTGATATTGGATGAGAGAGGAGGCCCGTGCGCCGACGCTGCTGGGACCGTCCTGATTCGGCGAGCCCCGCTGCTGGGACCCTATCCTACTTGGAGGACCTCGCTGCCGCTCCAACCTGTGAAAAAGAAAAAACCCGAGTGAGGAACTGGTGGCGGGGAAGGGGTGAGGTCTCACGTGGTGCTCCTCCTGCCGCTGAAAACCGCATAGGCACCTCCAAAATCGTTGAGGCTGTACTTGAAGCTTCTCCCCGTTCGCATGATTTCTTTTGGTCTGTACAAATTGGAGGCGGCCGATTTGATAGCGGGGAGGGCGCGTAAGCTGGAGCAAGAGGAGTGAGGTAGGGAGGAGGGAGGCGGCGCGGCAGCCAGAGAAGAAGAGGAGGCGGGGCAGCAGGGGACGCGGGGGGCAGAGACTGGTCTCTTCGCGCCGGGGGACACCGCAGGAAGAAGCAGTTCCGGATTGGTCTCCTCACACCGCTTTGACCAGATAGCGTGGAAAGAAGGAAACATGAGGCTGGCAGGTGGGGCCCACCCAGGCACTGTTCAACACTGTAGCAATCTACAGTGTTAGCTACAGTGTCTGGGTGGCTGAGAGGCCGGCATTTCCCTCTCCCTTGATATAGGTAGGTAAACAAAAATGCCCAAAAATTCGCATAGACAGAAAACGAAAAGCACGTAAAAGAAGAAGAAAAATTGCAGAGCGGAGATCGAGCTAACCTGACGTCACAGTCGTCTCCATCCTCGTTGGCTGCCCTTCTCTGGTCGCCGCCGGGGCCGCCGCGGATACGTAGATGGACCTGATATTGGATGAGAGAGGAGGCCCGTGCGCCGACGCTGCTGGGACCGTCCTGATTCGGCGAGCCCCGCTGCTGGGACCCTATCCTACTTGGAGGACCTCGCTGCCGCTCCAACCTGTGAAAAAGAAAAAACCCGAGTGAGGAACTGGTGGCGGGGAAGGGGTGAGGTCTCACGTGGTGCTCCTCCTGCCGCTGAAAACCGCATAGGCACCTCCAAAATCGTTGAGGCTGTACTTGAAGCTTCTCCCCGTTCGCATGATTTCTTTTGGTCTGTACAAATTGGAGGCGGCCGATTTGATAGCGGGGAGGGCGCGTAAGCTGGAGCAAGAGGAGTGAGGTAGGGAGGAGGGAGGCGGCGCGGCAGCCAGAGAAGAAGAGGAGGCGGGGCAGCAGGGGACGCGGGGGGCAGAGACTGGTCTCTTCGCGCCGGGGACACCGCAGGAAGAAGCAGTTCCGGATTGGTCTCCTCACACCGCTTTGACCAGATAGCGTGGAAAGAAGGAAACATGAGGCTGGCAGGTGGGGCCCACCCAGGCACTGTTCAACACTGTAGCAATCTACAGTGTTAGCTACAGTGTCTGGGTGGCTGAGAGGCCGGCATTTCCCTCTCCCTTGATATAGGTAGGTAATGAGCGCAAAGCTGCATGCAGACGGGGGTAGAATCGGAAGAAACATCACAAAAAGGCTTACACGCCTTGTATTTTGGGAAAAATTAGAGTTGCTTAGACGTCTTATAAAATGGGATGGAGGGAGTATATTTTAGCTAGTCTTGAATTGCCATTTATTGTGTTGAATTGTATGAATTGGTGGATTGGGTGAGATCGACTGTATTTGAGGGTTGTGTGATTGCCCGGGTTGATAAATGGGTGGTGATGGCTGGCATATGTGAATTGTGATGCTCTGAGTATTCCTCTTTTCACCTGTCGTTCAACACGGTTTCTCTTTTTACTGTTGAAAGGTATATAATGAAAAGCGTTCGCTGAGTCTGGAAGTTCAATACGCGGGAAATTAACTTATCGTTTGATAGTCAAATTCCGTGCGCTATTGCGTGCACTCGAAAATGCGAAATTGAACTGCTCTGCTGAAAAAAAGATGTCTTGGACGCGAAACCTTGGGGCATCTTGGAAGGAACCATGGAGCCAAACCCACTCTTCACAAGCCGTGCGGGACACCCACATCTCTCCCCGTACCGGTATAAAATTGGACGCCATCGATGATATCACCGGAAAAACCAACGCTCTGAACACATGGCAATCGGCGTGGAATCCGCCGCGGACGCCATGGCCAGCGTGCCAAAGCCCCTGTCCGGCAGCGCGCGGCTCGACCGACTCTTGTCTAGTCTTAACGCTGGCGCGCTCGCGGACATAGAGCCTGACAAGCTCAAGGGCGATATCCAGCGATGGGCCAAGGCGGTCGCGACGCTGGTGCGCCAGCTGAGCTTCGGCGCCTGGCCGGAGAAGAGAGACGGCTCGTCAGAGCAAGATAGATAATTCACGGCACTTGACAGGCACCATCAATCCAGGAACGACACTGATACGAGACTGGCAGCCACCTACGAGCGATGGCCATCAAGATGCAGCTGAAGATACACACGGTTTCATTAATTCATTTATTCGTTGGTAGTATGTAGTCTGATCTGAGTCTCTCAATAACTGTGTACCAAACAGAATAAAAGCTGAGCTGCAGGGATCAGACCTTTAACTGTGAATAGTTATACTAGTAGTTCTCTCTGCAAATTGACAGGTTTGTGAGCCATGGTGCTGTTTGTACAAAATCACACCACATATATATCTTGCTTGCAAGGCAAACACCAGTTACATGCTTACAATAACGGGCAACATGCCCCCACCCTTACTCCTATAAATTATGTAGCGATATCTACATTTACCAATTGGAACCAGCAGGATGTCAGTAGTTAGACCACTAAATTTTCTACACTACCTACCCGAGACAAATCTGCGCTCTATCCTAATTTACAAAACTAGCTTCGCCTTCTTACATCGAAGGTGATGCTCCTCACTCCCACTTTGTATCCAGTTTTGAAATGCTCCTCAAGAGTTGTTTAGAGCAGACAGTTTGTGCCTGAGCTACATACCGCACACGATTTGCCCTCACCCATGCAGGCTCCTAAAACAAATAAATCATGTGAGATTTCTGTTACAAAGATAAAATTCTGTCGCAAACAAAGCCATTGAGATGAATCATGAAATATGCACAAAACGTATCAGCGAAGAAAATCACCTCAGGGACAAAGTGCGAGAAACCGAACTTGATTAAGAGGAGAGCATGCTCCATTATAAGGATTGCCGCAAGTCCTGGCTCAATCCTCCACTTACCCTCCTCGTCGTACAAACAAACAAGAAGCAAGCAGTTGGTGCAGATTGCCATTACGATCAGGAACTGAAAATAGTGTCAAAATCAACATCAGCACATGCATGTGCCGTTAGAAGGGGTAGTGCAAAACAACAATGTTAATGAACCTGGAATATGTTCAACCACGCTCCAATCGTAGCTGCGGCACGTGGAACAGGTCTTTTCAACATGACTAACAACTTCAATGCGTCCGCTCTTATTTCAGTTACATTGTTCTGTCATGAAGATAATCTTTTAAGAACTAAAACATGGGCAACCAAGCATGAACAAAGAGAAGGGGAGTAACATGACTGTAAACTGTAAATAGTGTTTTCTGAATCTTTTGCGAGGAACAGTCATGATGATCTCATACCAGAGCAGCAAAGCAGAATATCAATGGAAACGCACAGGCAAACATCATGATCATCCCAAACTGAAGAGCCAACTCAAGAAAATCTACAACAGATTCAACAATATCAGCACAAAAAGCATTATTTTTTAAGAATACAGATGCCACTGTTAGATCAGCATACGTGGATTGGACTACAGAAACCAAATAATATACGATATAAACTTTCAAGGTAACTGCTTATTGTTATTACCATCAAATAGACCATCTTCAAGCTCTTCTCCAATGCTTGCATTATACGAGGGCTTTAAATATTCTTTCTCCACTCTTGTTGTTAATCGAACTGACTTCCCTGATGGTGATTCTCTCTCTTGTCTTTTCTTGCTACAAAATGGAGAAGTTTCTTATATTCTGCTATTGGTTAGGAAATAAGAATAGCAGGAGTGCAGAGCATAGAGTATCAACAGAACTTACTGAACAGCTTTGTACTTTTTGTAGCTGTATTTAAGATATGGAATGGAATTCTCAATCAGATTTTCCAACACCTGGAAATTAAATTATATCAGAGTGAAGGGCATTATCATAGATGATAATGAAACAACTGCTTTGCAAAGTGTATACATGCCTGGGACACAACGAGGCGCTGGATAAGAACTTGCCGGAGTCTCAAAATGTCACGATAAAGAGAAGCATGGTAAAACAACCCGATATATGATTGCATAAAGTATAGACCAAATACCTGCGTGTGCAAAAGGAGTAAGAAGCCTAACTGGAAGAATACCAGCTTCCTTATGTCATAGTGTTTACCTTATAAATCAAACTATCGGCACTAGATTGTTCTCCTTGGTTGTTTTCATACTTTATTAGAATGACAGACACCTTCCCACCTATCCTTGTATAATACTGAATTGCAACAAGATATACTGCAGTCAACACATACCTGCATGATGAAACATCAATAAGAAGTGTACACTGTATTTTAATGATGGCTAAAATGAAAAAGAAAAGGCATTTAACTTGGTATGGAGTATTCACTCACTACTCAGAAACAAAAGAAGTAACTAGCAAGTCATTAGCACATATTCTTTTCTAATAAATGAACTACAGATAGACCACGGTGACATACCTTAGCGCCTCAGTTTCAGTTTTTTCGTACAAATGAGCATATGCCAACTCAAATGGCAGCTGAAGGCAAATAATACCCAACACAATAATCGCATTGTTCCTAATTCTAAGAAGGACGCCAGACCACTCATTTCTTTGCAATCTTCTTTTCTCAGCAGGCGCATCATCAAATTTCTTTTCCTCCACACACTCAACAAAAAGAGGATGCCTCAATGGGTCCAGTTCATTGGCCGAAGCTTTGTATTCTGCAATTGAATAATTAATGCCCCATCTGCTTTCGACACATGGAAGAAAAGAAAGGCTATGTTCAGGAACTTAACAACCTGAGCTTGAATAAAATTCATAGGTCCAAGAATTGGATGTTACCTTGCAAGAAGTGCTGAATTCTTCCGTTTCCAAAATTGCAAAAAGAAGACAGCCCAAGAAATCACGAAGATAAAGAAAGCAGGAAGAACCAGCCACTGCAATGCCTGAGTTCAAAGACCAGAGGAAAATCTTTAGATCACTTAGCTGACTGTATTAGATACATGTATGTTTTGGAAAAGAGGTACAGAAAAACGCATACCCAAAATCTATCAGCTGAGTGGCCAGTCCAGAAACAGCTGGAAAGAATAGCCAACGCGTATACATTCCTAGGAAGGCAAAATATGTTGCAATCTGCAGTTCACAAATGAGGAGTTTCAGAAAAAAAATGGTCCAGAAGTTAAAACACATTGGCTGCAATGTGCTGTTATACTACTACTGTTCTACCTTGGTTCCAAAATAGGAGTAAACTTCATCAATAGGCTGCCATGTGAAGTCATGCCAGTTAAGTGCCCAATTTCTCAGGAGCTGTTTCCTTTTAACTTCATCTGCAACAAAATGTTGTTAGCTAATGCGACACATTTCACAAATATTTGTGTTAGCGTAGGTTAGTTTACCATGCAAAGGGAAGACTAGCTTACAACTCCTTCATCTTCAAGCAAGCGTAAGAGTGACTCGTTTTGTTTCCAATTGAACTCTTTATCGTCAAATTTAAGAGATATTTCAGAGCCAGTCTTGTTCACCTGCACGGCTCAATACCAACTCCCTATCACACATGGAAATCTGAGATTCCGAAGCACAACAACTGAAAGAGTATTTAGATGGACCATGTGCTTTACTATTCACACATCACATTTAACAAGTGAAAAGCTGAGTGATTAGTCCTACTTTATGTACTTCAGATGAGCTATGCATTGGTTAAGTCTGTTAAATATCCTATGCAAAAACCAGACAAGAGGAACAGATAATTCTACTTTTAAGAAAGACAATGCTACAACCAAAGGAAAGTTCATCATTAAGAGAGTATCAATGTTTGCTTGGTAGTTCAATGTAGCACAGCTATCCAAAATATGTAACATTTAAGTAGTTATAACTAGGAAGACGATCACGACTATAAGAAAGGCTGTACTCACAATGCCGTATATCAGGTAGCGGAAACAGGTGAACCGCTCTCGCCAGCTAAAGAGGGAGCCGTCTGGCTGCGTCACGAACGCGGCAACCTGGTCCCATTCGAACTGCAGCTCCATTCCTGATATGAAGATGCACATGAGCACATTGCCGACCCAACAGATATCTCAAGTACCACTCCTTAAGTTGAGTTACTATACCGATGTAGGTTAACTTGTTCATCTGCATCTCGGCGGCGGCTCTCCCCAGAGTCCCCATGGGCGCGGAAAGCTAAATTGGAACACAGCACAAAGCACTATGAATAAATTTTGAGGGTTAAGAGGGTGGCGTGACTGATAACTGGAGTGGCTAAAAATCTTTAGGGCTTTCTTTCGGAATCGGCTGTGGATTAGCATGGGGAACTCGCTGAATCCGAAAGTAAGGCGTAAACAGAAGCAGGAGAGGACGGACCTTGATGAACTCTGCGGGGACGCCGCGGACGCGGTCGACGAGCAAGCCGGCGGCCTCGAGCTCGGTGACCAGGCGCGCCAGGCAGCCCTCTGCGGCGGCGTCGCGCGGGAGCTTGGGCACGACGATGCCGACCTCGAACCCCGTGGCCTCCTCCCCCACCACCGCCCCCATCTCCCCCGCCACCGGTCAGGCGGGGCGGCGAATGTCGATGGAAACTAGGAGGCGGATCCGCATACGGGCGGCGGAAGAGTGGGGAGCGCGGCGGAGGAATAAACAAGATTTGGCGTTGGGAATGGCGGAGAGGCGGGGGGGCAACGGATTTAGGGAAGAGGAGCCGGTTTCTTTCTTTTTTTCTTGCGCTTAATTTCGAATTAACAAGTTGATTACTCGAGTGAAGAAACGCTGGCAGTGCTCGTGGGCGTTAATTAAGCGTCGATTTGGGGGGCTGGATTTGAACGGACGAGGGAGCCGTCGGAAGGCGTGCGTGCGTGCGTGCCACTGGCGACAGACAGCGAGGACTACTGGGGTGGCCGGTGGATTATGGGTTTCGACGGGACGGGAAATTAGCCGACGAACAGCGCGAGCCTGTCGGTCGGTCCGTCTTTTTTTTTTTGAGCAAAGTCGGTCGGTCGGTCCGTCCTGCGGCTGGAACTGAAAGTGGGCCGGCAGCAACTTTCGGTTTCGTTTCGCTTCCCAGCGGGCGGACAGCTGTCTGTGTTGTCCGAACGCTCTCGACGATGATGATGTTGTCGACTTGTACCACCGAGCTTGATGGACATGTTTCGCGGAGGCCGTTGGTCGACCATTACTTGGCGATGGCCAACGCTATCCGTAGACTGGCTTGGCCCTTGTATCTCGATGATAGGAAAATTCGAAAATGTATGTATACTCTTGGCTGTGCTTTTGGGACAGGCCCACCATTCCCCGAGATATCACAGACCTTTTTTTTTTTTTTTGGTTCCCATAGTGTTGCCGTCCAAACAAGTTTATTTTTTCAAGAACACGCAAGAGAATTGCGTGTCTTCTTTATTAAGATAGGCAGAAACATTTTACAAGAATACTAGCATCAGGGATCACAAGAACCCCAAGCCAGCTCCACACTCACTCACCCTTACAGAGATTACTCACTCGCCATTTCACCCACTCCACGAAGCTTGGCTTGCCGCCAAAGCAGAAGCTCCTCCTTAATCGATTTGGTTACTACCCAAGGCATGGACGCCACTTTATCAAACACTCTACTGTTTCGTTCGAGCCAGAACAACACGCCACTAGGATGATCAGCGAACTAACTCCCTTCCTGGACTGAGCAGGAATGGCAAACACGAACTGATGCCACCACTCTGCGATGCAGTGGCGGAGCCAGGATTGGAGCACGCCCCGGGCCAAAAAAAATTGGCTAAAAAAAGCTTCCAAAAAACACTTGTAATAGCACGGAAATTTGGTACTATTGTAAAGATGAACTGATATTTTTAACTCCAATTTGATACGATTGTAAATAAGAACATATATTTCAACTCCAATTGTTAATTTTCAACAAATTAGTTAATTTATAATTTACAAATCAAATGAACTATTGAAAATATCAAGAAATTGCTTGGCCGAGCAGCAGGTTTGAGAAGTGAGAAGACGTGAAGAACCAGCTTCTGGCCTGTACGGTTGTTCTGCCTGGAAGAGAGGAGGCAGAGCCGCAGCACGCTGCTGCGCCGGCCGTCGTTTGGGCGGAGGCGACGCACCAGCCTAGCTGAGCAGCGGAGCGGGCCAGCAGAGAGCGGAGGCGCGGAGCCGCTGTGGAGGAGAACAGCGCGACGGGGTCAGGCAGTCCGGGGGTGCCGGACTATTGCTTCCGGGCTGCCGGCGACGACGGAGTTAGCGTGGCGGCGCTGGGTCGCTGTATGTGGCGAGAGCAGAGGCAGAGCGAGCAAGGGCGAAGCAGATGATTCGATCCAGTCGTCGTTCGTGATGAACACGGGCCACACCTGGGCTCCGCCCCGGGCCAAGCCAGATTTCTATATGCCTAATAGGCTTGGAACTTTGCTACGCCCCGGGCCATGGCCCAGGTTGCCCGGGGCCTAGCTCCGCCCCTGCTGCGATGGTTGATTGGGCCGTCGGGGTGAAGCGATGAAGGCGCAGCGGCAGCAACATCGAATACCATACCTCCCTCGCAAACGAGCACTGCATCGTCAGGTGCTCGGTCGTTTCTTTCTCCAAACAAGTTAGAATCAAGTGATAAGCAAACCCATTCACAAAGTGTTGTGGTTCAGCCAACAAAATGTGGTATCTTGTGCTAAAGCCTAAAACGATGTACTTTCATACATACACTGGAACATATCTGATGATGGAGAAACTTTCCATCGTTTACACCAGCTCGTGATATGATTCGTGTTTGTTCATTAGCGAGGTCGAGCCGGCAAAATATGGGGCAATTTCGCATCATAAACCACAACCTATGATTGCATTCATATTTTCTACCTGTGTTTGCAGAAGACGCGACCCAGATCTTGGGACACTGCGTCTATACCTGGATGAATATGTATACAAAAGATGAAAAGTAAATTAAAACGATCGTACACATCAACAAGCTAAACTGCTAGACGTGTACACGAACCTCGAGCGGGGGAGAGGCCATACGGCCAGGTGGCGACCCGACGAGGGAGATGTGAGATGGCACTCGAGCAGCAGGCGCCAAGGACGAAGCCTTGAATTTTTTTCGAACCTAGTTAATTCCTTTGATTGATTAAATCAAAAAGAGGTGGACAATTTATAAGGAAAACCAGCGAAAAACTATAGAACACAATGCACCACACCGGCCCCAAGGCCGCATCCTCAACACGAGTCGACGACCATGTGAGCCTTTTGTTTCATTCGCCAAAATGAGAAAAAAATGAGCCCTGGACCATGGGTGAGGGGAATCCCAAGTCAGACCCAAACCCCTGAAGACAAATCCGTGAGCAGGGCGATGAGATCTTCGTCTTGAGCAGCCCCTGGTGGGGGAACTCGAATAGAATTGAGTTGTGTCCCACGTTTATCTTCCCTAGGAAATCTTCTAGATCTAGATGGTATCAAACTTGTTGGTCAATTCATGTGAAAGCCTAGAGAGAACCTTACATTTTTTCTAAGAGTCTCCCAGAACCATTCGCAGATATTTTCCGATTCAAAATCTCAAAGAGAGCCCTATGATGTATCTCGATTTGCTGCTGTAAATCCGCTCGTCGGTTAGATTGGAAAGTTCGGCGGCGAGCTGACACCGAGAAGACCCATGGCGACAGAATGACACATGTCGAAATCAAGAGTCGTCATCATTGAGTAAGCCTAGGAGACCAATGAAATATCAGTTAGTTCGAATTAGAGATACTTGAATTGTTTGCATAAATTCACCCACGATGCATACAAAATGCAGTTCAATTAAAGAAACCACTAGCCTGTCGATGAGGTATCAGAATTCATAACCCCCTATGCATCCAGTGTTAGCGAAATAGTCTTTCTTGGGGAATCTTAGTTGTTGGAATTTTGACTAGTATTACTAGTGGCCTTTGGTCCAAAGCCCAACTAAAAATTCTGAAATTCTCATTTGGCCCATTCGTGGCTGGTTGTGTGTGTGAATAAAGTTTAGTCCCACATTGCTAGTTTAGAGAGTGTTGCAGCACTTTATAAGGTGGAGTGTTGTGCTACTTGGTGTGCTTGTGAGAACAGAAGGCTCTCTCCCGCGCACTCCTCCTCCTCCTCCGCCGCCGCCGCTCACTCGTCTCGTCACGACACGCCGCGTCGCGCCGGGTTGCGGGAATCTCGCCGAGCCGAGCTTATATTTTTGTTGTTCAGGAAAATTAAACGAGTCATTGATTGATAATTAATGGATGCGTTAATTACTCAGCCGTTTCCGATTCCTTTGGATCGTGGGGCTGTTACCGACTCGATCATCTCACGTCCTACCGAACCGCACTATATATACAGGCAGAGCGAACCCTAGCCGCCACTACACGAAACACATGGTCGCTCGCCGCCCTAGTACCAGAACCTTGCGTCGCCGTATTCCAAGTCTTCTCCATCCCGTCTTTCGGCGTGCATCGGTTGAAGGGACAGTAGGCCTCCGGAACCCCGCCTCATGTGATCCTGTACGGGAGAGGGGCGATCAGGTTTTTGGGGAGCGCACTCGCGCGACTACTGGCTTCGAGTTCTTCCCCAACGACGACTTCTTCCCCGACATCGGCAACCTCTTCATCGACGACATGGGTGACAGCGGTTCCTCTGCTACTGCACAGTACGTGTTCTTGATCTTTTTGTTGGAGATATTGCTAGAGTTTCTGCTTATATTAGTTTCTCTAGATTCGGTTGGTTTATTTACTATTTTAGTAGATCGCATGATTAGTTTAATACCTGTTATTCGAGTCATGAACTATTTACTGTTTTCGCGGATTAAATCAATTGCTAAATTCCTTATATATTCAACAATACAAAAACCTGATCATAGGCAACTTGCATCGCCTAGCTTCTCGCGTCGACGAGGCCGTTTCCTTTCAAAGGGGAGCAATATAAACGGTGGCGCATGAGAGCAGTTTACTGGTTTCAGAACAATAACTGCTATGCTGCCACCAAAGTTAAGCCTGAGGGCGAGCTTAATGCTGCACAATTGGAGGCATATGATAGGCTCGATACTCTTTTCAAGAGTGCCCTCCTTAGTATCCTTGACGACTACATTGTGGACTCGTACATGTCGTTTGATAACGACAAGGATATGTGGGATGCGCTCGAGGCCAAATTTGAGGCCTCGTAAGCTGGCAGCGAGTTGTACATCATGGAGCAATTCTATGACTATAAGATGACTGGTGAGCGTTCTGTTGTACAACAGGCTCATGAGATACAGTCACTCGCAAAAAAACTTGAGCACTTCAAGTGTAATCTACCGACAAGTTTGTTGCCGGTGGTATTATCGCTAAGCTTCCATCTTCATGGAGCAATTTTGCTACTGCTCTGAAACACAAGAGACAAGAGTTTTCCGTTTCGGATCTCATTGGGTCTCTTGACGTGGAAGAGAAGCGAGAGCAAAGGACACTCGTGCTCGAGTTGCTGAGGCTGGTTCTAGTGCCCACATGGTACAGAAAAGAATTTCCAGCATTCCCACAATCCCAAATATAACAAGGACAAATCTGAGGGCAAAGGCAACTCTGATGAT